>CM050173.1:104185529-104248029 GCA_027410445.1 Discoglossus pictus | reverse complement strand
TGCCCACTCTTCTTTGCAAAAACACTCCAAATCTGTCAGATTGCGAGGGCATCTCCTGTGCACAGCCCTCTTCAGATCACCCCACAGATTTTCAATTGGATTCAGGTCTGGGCTCTGGCTGGGCCATTCCAAAACTTTAATCTTCTTCTGGTGAAGCCATTCCTTTGTTGATTTGGATGTATGCTTTGGGTCATTGTCATGCTGAAAGATGAAGTTCCTCTTCATGTTCAGCTTTCTAGCAGAAGCCTGAAGGTTTTTTGCCAATATTGACTGGTATTTGGAACTGTTCACTAATTCCTCTATCTTAACTAAGGCCCCAGTTCCAGCTGAAGAAAAACAGCCCCAAAGCATGATGCTGCCATCACCATGCTTCACTGTGGGTATGGTGTTCTTTTGGTGATGTGCGGTGTTGTTTTTGCGCCAAACATATCTTTTGGAATTATGGCCAAAAAGTTCAACCTTCATTTTCTCACATGCTTTTGGGAGACTTCAGATGAGTTTTTGCAAAATGTAGCCTGGCTTGGATGTTTTTCTTCGTAAGAAAAGGTTTTCGTCTTGCCACTCTACCCCATAGCCCAGACATATGAAGAATACAGGAGATTGTTGTCACATGTACCACACAGCCAGTACTTGCCAGATATTCCTGCAGCTCCTTTAATGTTCCTGTAGGCCTCTTGGTAGCCTCCCAGACCAGTTTTCTTCTCATCTTTTCATCAATTTTGGAGGGAGCTCCAGTTCTTGTTAATGTCACTGTTGTGCCATATTTTCTCCACTTGATGATGACTGTCTTCACTGTGTTCCATGGTATATCTAATGCCTTGGGAATTCTTTTGTACCCTTCTCCTGACTGATACCTTTAAACAATGAGATCCCTCTGATGCTTTGGAAGCTCTCTTGCTGTGGGATGCGACTAAGAAAATTTCAGGAAAGACCAACTAGAGGAGCTTTATTTGGGGTTAATCAGAGGCACTTTAAATGATGACAGGTGTATGTTGACTCCTATTAAACACGATTTGGAATGGGATTGCTTAATTCTGAACACAGCTACATCCCCAGTTATAAGAGGGTGTGCAGACTTATGCAACCACATTATTTTTTTTTCTTCCCTCCACCTAAAAGATTTCAGTTTGTTTTTCAATTGAGTTGTACAGTTTATAGGTCACGTTAAAGGTGTAAAAAGTTCTGAAATGATTTATCATTGTCTCATTTTTTTACAGCACAGAAACCTGACAGACATTTTAACAGGTGTGTGTAGACTTTTTATATCCACTGTATGTATGTATGTATGTATGTATGTATGTATATACACACACACATATATACCAGTTGTGCTCAAAAGTTTGCATACCCTGGCAGAAGTTGTGAAATGTTTGCATTTATTTTGAAAAAAATGACTGATCTTGCAAACAATATGTAATTTATTGAAGGATAGTGATCATATGGAGCTATTTATTATCACATAGTTGTTTAGCTCCTTTCTAAGTCATAACAACAGAAATCACCCAAATGGCCCTGATGAAAAGTTTATATTCCCTTGAATGTTTGGCCTTGTTACAGACACACAAAATACTTTTTTTTTTGCATGATCAGTCATATTTTCAAAATCAATGCCAAAAGTTTCACAATTTTTGCCAGGGTATGCAAACTTTTGAGAACAACTGTATATAAGGAGAGGAAAGTAAAGTCCGATGCTGCAAAGATCCATTCAGAATAGGAATCTGGAAGGTTAGGACTATGAACCAAGGCAAACTAGATGTGGTCAAGAATTAAATGACAAGGTTAATATTGATATCTTGGGAATTGGTGAACTTAAATGGACTGGAATGGGCCATTTTACATCAAACAACCACCAGATCTTCAACTGTGGTCCAGAATCTCACAGAAGAAATGGAGTAGCCATCCTAGACAATCAAAGAGTGGCCAAAGCAGTGCTCAGTTACAACCCAATAAATGACAGAATGATTTCAGTTCAAATTCAAGGCAAGCCATTTAACATTACAGGGATCCAAGTCTATGCTCCAACCACGGATGCTGAAGTTTTCCAGTGCTACGAAGACATTCAACACGTCATAGATAGAACACCAAGAAAAGATGTTACTATCAGCATAGGAGCTTCGAATGCTAAAGTAGGGAACCAAAAGACACCTGGAATAACTGGCAAATTTGGCTTGGAGTACAAAATTAAGCAGGTCAGAGATTAGTAGAATTGTGCAAGATAATTCTCTGGTCATAGCAAACACCCTCTTCCAACAACCTCTGAGACAACTCTACACATGGACAACATAGAAATCAGCTAAAGATGGAGAAGCTCTATACAGTCAGCAAAAATGAGACTTGGAGCTGACTGCAGCTCAGACCATGAGCTTCTTATTGCAAAGTTGAAAATTAAACTGAAGTAAAAAGAGGAAACCATCAGAACAAGTAGATACGAAATAAATAATATGCCTTGTGAATATGCAGTGGAAGTAAAGAATAGAATTAAGGGACTAGACATGGAGGATAGAATGCCTGAAGAACTTTGGACCAATGTTTGCAACATAATCCAGGAAACAGCAACAAAGAATATCCCTAAAAGAAAGAAAAGTAAGAAGTCAAACTGGCTATCTGATGAGGCTTTGGAAGTAGCCCAGGAAAGAAGGAAAGCGAAAGGTAGTAGAGATAAGAAAATATTTGTCCAACTGAATGCAGAATTCCAAATGATAGCAAGAAGAGACAAGAAGACATTCTACAATGAGCAATGTAAAGAGATTGAAGAAGATAACCGAGATCTTTTCAAGAAAATTGGGAACATAAAAGGCACCTTTCATGCAAAAGTGGGAGTGATAAAAAAGACAAAAATGGTTGGGATTTAACAGAAGATCAGATAAAGAATAGGTGACAGGAATACACTTAAAATCTTAACAACAGTGATGACCTCAATAATTTGCCCAATGAGTTGGAGCCAGAAATCTTGGAGTGTGAAGTGAGATGGGCCCTAGGATGTCTAGCTAATAATAAGGCTGCAGGAGGTGATGGAATCACAATTGAACTATTCCAAATTCTATAGGATGAGGCTGTGAAAGTGTTACTTACCTTATGCCAACACATTTGGAAGACTCAACAATGGCCAATAGACTGGAAAAGGTCAGTCTATATCCCAATCCTCAAAAGAAAGGCAGTGCCGTAGAGTGCTCCAATTATCATAAAATTGCACTCATTTCACATGCCAGCAAGGTAATGGTTAAGATTCTACAAGCTCGACTCCAAAAATATATGGACCAGGAACTACCATATGTGCAAGCCGGGTTCCGCAGAGGAAGAGGCACATAAGATCAAATTGCCAATGTCCGCCGGATAATATAGAAAGCAAGAGAGTTCCAAAAAAACATTTACTTCTGCTTCATAGACTATTATAAAGCCTTTGACAACAAAATGTGGCATGTCCTTAAAGAGATTGGAGTACCAGATCATCTAATCCTCCTCGTAAATAACCTGTATGTCGACCAAGAAGCCACGGTCAGAACCAAACATGGGACAACAGAATGATTCAAGATCGGAAAAGGAGTCCGACAATATTGTATATTGTCACCTTATACAGTGGGGGGAAAAAAGTATTTAATCCCCTGCTGATTTTGAATGTTTGTCCACTGACAAAGAAATAATTAATTAGTCTATAATTTTAATGGTAGGTATATTTTAACCGTGAGAGACAGAATAACAAAACAAAAAAAAAACAAGAAAAATGCATGTCAAAAAAGTTATAAATTAATTTTCAGGTCAGTGAGGGAAATAAGTATTTGACCTCTTTGTCTTAGTACTTGATGGCAAAACCCCTGTTGGCAATCACAGAGGTCAGACGTTTCTTGTAGTTGGCCACCAGGTTTGCACACATCTCAAGAAGGATTTTGTCCCACTCCTCTTTGTAGATCTTATCCAAGTCATTAATGTTTTGAGGCTGATGTTTGGCAACTCTAACCTTGAGCTCCCTCCACAGATTTTCTATGGGATTATGGTCTGGAGACTGGCTAGGCCACTCCAGGACCTTAATGTCCTTCTTATTGAGCCACTCCTTTGTTACCTTGGCTGTGTGTTTTCGGTCATTGTTATGCTGGGATTCCCATCCACAACACATTTTTAATTCCCTGGCTGAGGGAAGGAGGTTCTCACCCAAGATTTGATGGTACATGTCCCTGTCCATTGTCTCTGATGCGGTGCAGTTGTTCTGTCCCTTTAGCAGAAAAAAACACCCCCAAAGCATAATGTTTCCACCTCCATGTTTGATGGTGGGGATGGTGTTCTTAGGGTTATAGGCAGCTTTCCTCCTCCTCCAAACACGGCGAGTTGAGTTGATGCCAAAGAGCTTGATTTTGGTCTCATCCAACCACAACACTTTCACCCAATTCTCCTCTGAATCATTCAGATGTTCATTGACAAACTTCAGACGGGCCTGTACATGTGCTTTCTTGAGCAGGGGGACCTTGCGGGCGCTGCAGGATTTCAGTCTTTCACGGGGTAGTGTGTTACCAATTGTTTTCTTGGTGACTATGGTCCCAGCTGCCTTGAGATCATTAACAAGATCCTCCCGTGTAGTTCTGGGCTGATTCCTCACTGTACTCATGATCATTGAAACTCCACAAGGTGAGATCTTGCATGGAGCCTCAGACCGAGGGAGACTGGCAGTTATTTTGTGTTTCTTCCATTTGCGAATAATCGCGCCAACTGTTGTCACCTTCTCACCAAGCTGCTTGGTGATGGTCTTGTAGCCCATTCCAGCATTGTGTAGGTCTACAATCTTGTCCCTGACATCCTTGGACAACTCTTTGGTCTTGGCCATGGTGGAGAGTTTGGAATCTGATTGAGATTAAGAGCACTCCCTTTAAGAGAGTGATGCTAATCTTAGCTCGTTACCTGTATAAAAGACAACTGGGAGCCCAATATCTTGCTGATTGGTAGGTAGATCAAATACTTATTTCCCTCACTGACCTGCAAATAAATTTACAACTTTTTTGACATGCATTTTTTTTTTTGTTATTCTGTCTCTCACTGTTAAAATACACCTACCATTAAAATTATAGACTGATCATTTCTTTGTGAGTGGACAAACGTTCAAAATCAGCAGGGGATCAAATACTTTCCCCCTCCCCCCCACCCACTGTATGCAGAATACATCATGTGTAAGGCTGGACTGGATGAATCCAAAGCCAGAATCAATACTGCTGGACGAAATATCAACAACCTCAGATATGCGGATGATACTGCTCTGATGGCTGAAAGTGAGGAGGAACTAAAAGGACTTTTTTTTTTTTTTTTTTTTTTTACTTTATTTTTTCTCGTTTTTCTTTAACAAACATCAAAAACATAACAAAACAAAACAATCATACATTCCAGAGGTATCAGTAATTCAACAGTTTAGCATTGCATATGTATAAATACACTGTTAAAATCTCCTCCCTCCCATCTCTTCGAATACCAATTTTTATGTAATATATTGTACTCCTGATGGGAAGGCAGTTCCCTAATAGCAAGTTCACTTAACTTGATACCTCCACCAAGCATACAAAGGAACCGGCACTACTCTCAATATAGTTAATATAATTAATAGTTTAGCACAGAAATCATGTGCTTCTGGGGAGACTCGGGTGAAGAAGGAAAATAAAAAAGCAGTAAAACAAAATCTCTTTCCTCTTCCCTCCCCTCCCCTCCCCCCACTCCAATAGGAGCAGAGGAGAGAAAAGAAAAGGAAGGGAGAAAGAGAGACGGAGAAAAGCAAAGGGAAAGAGAAAATCTGATTTAACAGCAAAAGCATATATCACCAATGGTAACCAATTATCAAACATAATTTCTCATATATTAACCTTTCTATTACAATAACTATCCCAAACAGACCATCTGTCTAGTCCTTTTCTTCCAGTTCACTTGACTAAGCTCTCTCCTTGGACTTCAAACTTTCTATTTCTTATAACACAATTTATAATTTCTTGAAGAGATGGGGAGGACTCTGATTTCCAATATTTCACAATATACATTTTAATAACCAAAAGAATATGAGAGACCAGGAGGTAGACTTTTGGAAAAGTCTCCCTTATGTTTATATGTAATAGGAGCAGCTCTGGAACAAAAGGAACCTCTACCTCACATATATCCTCAATCAGATATGTACAAGCTCTCCAAAAAGGCTTTATTTTTGTACAGTTCCACCAAGCATGGAGTGAATCACTGTTTATACCACAGCCCTTCCAACATGTATTCCCTTTGTTCTGTGCAAATTTATTAATTGCATCTGGTGTCCAATACCATCTATTGATCAACTTGAAATATAATTCAATATAGTTACTAGAGCAGGAAGAAATGTTTAGAGCCTCCTCCCATTTATCTCCATCCATTAATATATGTAGATCTTTCTGCCACTCGAACATACCTTTCGTTGGATTTACTTTATCCTGTGGCGTTAGAATCTTATGACATCTTGAAATTCTATGCGGGAGCGCCTTCTGATATAGCATACTTTCAAAGTCAGTAATCAAATAGCTAATCTTTTTACCATATCCCTTTGCTTTCACCAAGGATTGTAAGGAACTAAATGCCAACCATTGGTTGTTCTTAAGTTTATATTTTTGTTTCAAGTTAGACCAGGATAGTTGGACACCAGATGCGTAGAGATCATCTATAAGGGATATTCCCTGCAATTTCCATCCACCTATTAAGTCAACATTGAACGGTGATAAGAGACACTCTATAGGGGCACCTAACGAAGGATATCTCGAAAGGTTCCATTTATCTCTATTTGTCACCCAGAATTTTAACAATGTTCTTACTCCTCTGGGTAGCCGTTCACTCTTGACATCATTTAACCCATCAATCCACAGCAATGTATTAGGAGTGTCTATTTTTAATATATCGTATTCTAAGGACTTCCAACCTGGATTAATGGCAGGAGTACTCCATATCATAATTTGAGAGAGGGCAATAGCATTATATAAATCTCTTATAGAGGGTGATGCCAATCCACCCTTAAGCATGGGTCTTTTGGTAATTGAAAGAGGGATTCTAGTTCTTTTACCACCCAAAATAAATGCATGTATACCTCTTTGCAGTTTAACAATCCAATATTTTGGCGGAACTTCCGGAATTGTTCTAAGAATATAAGTGATTTTAGGGATCAATATCATCTTACTAATTGCGATTCTAGCTGACCATGCAAATTTTACATCTTTCCACTCTAAGAGGATTTTCTGAATCTGTTTCCATATCTTTTCTAGATTAGATTTCAGAATCTTATTAACCTTGAATGATAGGTCTATACCCAGATGACTTATTTTATTAGAGTTACATTTAAAATTAAATGAGCTTTTTAAACTTGTAATTTCTTCAAAGGAGAGATCCCTCCATATAATATCTGATTTCTCATGGTTGACCTTATAATAAGAGAGTCTTCCAAATTCTTTAAAGATGATATCAAGAGCTCCCAAAGATTGGATAGGGTTCTTCAAAATAACTATCAGATCATCTGCATATATAGCAATTTTATACTCTTTAAGACCGACTTTTACTCCCTCAATATCCTTTGCTTCCCTTATTTTCAATAGAAGAGGCTCCACATAAAGATTAAATAATATGGGAGACAAGGGACAGCCCTGCCTAGTTCCATTTTTTATGGGAAAAAAAGATGTTTCATAATTAGGCCCACTAATCTTAGCTGTAGGGTTAATATAAAGAGCCATAATTGCTTTAGAAGCAAATTCCTCTAGTCCATAACATTCCAGGGCAATCTTAAGGAAGTCCCAGCTGACTCTGTCGAAGGCTTTCTCTGCATCTATCGACAGAGCCAAAGTGGGGCCCCCATCACTCCTCCCTATAGAGAGAATATCTATCAATGTTCTTATATTATCCCCTCCTTGTCGGGACTTAACAAATCCTGTCTGCTCTGGATTAATCAACTGCGGAATTAAAGGGATCAAGCGATTAGTTAACACCTTAGAATATATTTTTAAATCATAATTAATAAGAGAGATAGGTCTATAGCTCTTCCTATCTTCCGGGTCTTTTCCTTCTTTTAGTATATTTATAATTTTAGCTTCAGTTAACTCCTCTCTAATAATGCCGCTGTTCTTAATCTCATTAAACATACTGGCCAATAAAGGGGCCAGCTGGTCTTTAAACGTCATATAGAATAGTTTATCTAGGCCATCAAAACCAGGGGCCTTATTGTTTTTTGTTTCAATAATAACCTTTATTATCTCTTTCTCCGTTATTGGTTCATTTAGATGTAATAATTCTTCCTCTAATATCTTAGGGAATTTAATTTCCTTCAAAAAGTTTTTTATCTCACTCAAACTAGGTTTCTGAAAATCTTTCTGCTTCTCAATATTATATAATTCTGAGTAGTATTGGAAAAATATGTTGCCAATTTTTTCTGGATGGTTATATAGCTGATTATCTTCTCCCCTGAGTCCCTGGATATGGTTTTGAATTTTTTGATTCTTAACTTTATTGGCCAAATATTTCCCCATTTTTCCTCCCATGAGGTAATTGTTTTGTTGTGCTTTCCAAACCATTCTATCTTGAATTAACTGAAAGATCTTTTTAATTTGTAAATTGATATCTTTAATTTTTTCCATCTTTTGCATAGATGGAATATTTTTATTGCTATTCTGTAATATATCTAACTGAATATAAAGATTTCTTAGGGCTGTTCCCCTAGCTCTCTTCATTTGCGCTTCTTTTTCTATTAGAATGCCTCTAACAAATGCTTTTAATGTACACCATATGAGTGAAGGAGATGATACTGAATCTATATTTAAGCGCATAAATTCTCTAATAGCTGTTCTTATTTCTTCTATATATATCTTATCTTTTAAAATCAGAGGTTCTATTCTTCACTTTCTTATTTTACCATAGGTTTCAACCCCTTTTGAACTAAAGGGACTTCTTGATGAGGGTAATAGAAGAGAGTGCAAAGGTTGGCCTGCTGCTCAACGTTAAAAAGACGAAGATCATGGCAAACGACAATCTAATTTCCTTTCAAATAGACTGGGAAAAAGTGGAGGCAGTGACAGATTTTTTTTTTCCCTCTGATCCAAGATCTCTGAAGATGGTGACTGTAGTTATGAAATTAAAAAAGACATTTGCTTCTGGTGAGGAAAGCTATGGCAAGCTTGTACAAGCTAGTAAAGATATTAAACTATCAACAAAGGTCTGTATAGTTCGAACTATGGTATTCCCAGTAGTAACATACGGATGAGAGAGCTCGACCATAAAGAAATCGGAGCGCTGTAGAATTGACGCCTTTGAATTGTGGTGTAGAAGAAAACTGCTTAGAGTCTCTTGGACTGCAAGAAGAACCAATAAATTAATACTTCATACCTGAACAATTTGTCTCTATTTCCTGATCATGAGGCTGAAGCTCAAATATTTTGGCCATATCATGAGACGGCAGGATTCCCTAGAAAAGACTCTGATGCTGGGAAAGATTGAAGGCACAAGAAGAAGGGGACAACAGAGGCAGAGATGGATAGATGAGGTCACTGATGCAATGAACTTGATGGTGCTCAGAGGGGCAGTGACTGAGATGCACCTGACGTGCTGTGGTCCATAGTCATGGAGAGTCGGACGCAACTGAACGACTAAACAACAACTATATATATATATATATATATATATATATATATATATATATATATATAACACATACGTATATATATATATATATATATATATATATATATATATATATATATATATCTCTTGATGGAGCTCAGATGAGCCCGGTGTGCTGCGGTACATAGTATCATTGAGAGTCGGACACAACTCAATGACTACACCACCACAACAACAACAACAACAACAACAACAACACAAAAAATAGATATAATAATGACTATACTATAAGACACATATATAAAGTGGTCATCTTCTAAGAGAAGAGGAAGGGCTGTAGCAACCAACAGAGCAGCGAGGAATACACCAGCCCACCCACCACATTACAGCCCATAGTTCCCATGTACGTAGCTATTGTACAGGTTTTATAATTATTTTCTATATAATTATACACTGGGGAGGTTTTATTTCACTACTGCAATAGTTCTTAAAATAATGAACAATTCCATAGAAGACTCCTTTATATTGGGACATTTTTAATTTAATTTTCATATGTGGGACCCTCCACATTACATATACAGTACGGTAAGAAGTATTTCTTATATAAGCCCAGAAAAAAACACAGATCTCAAATTCAAAATGCTAAGGAAATATTCCAAAAGACAAAATATACAGTATATCTATCATCCATAGTCAAGCTATTAGATACCATCGGATTTGCTCAAACACTGGAGAACATGATAACAATTTAAAAACACTGTCTGAATCTTTCAAACAAAAGAGTTACAAACCCTGTAGTATTACCCCAAAAATAATCACTGCCATCCAAATACCCCGTGAACACCTACTGAAGTACAAAAAAAAAGAAACGACTTCACGTATACCTCTAGTAACCACATACCATCCAATTTTAGAGAAAATTCGGAAAATAATCAAAGATTTACAGCCATTTCTAATTGAAGATACTGAAATAAAAAAGATATATTCCCAAATCCTCCCATCCTGGCATTTAAACAACCACCAAACCTGAAACAAAAACTTGTCAGCAGAAAATTGGCCAATGAACAACTGAATATAAAAAATGGAACTAAACCTTGTAACAAACAAGCCTGTAAATTATGTGAACACGATTGTAATGATGATACAGCCACACATAACAACAAAACCTATAACATCAAAGGATCATATTCATGTACATCGTCCAATGTGGTTTATATGATACAATGTACTTTATGTGACAAAGGCTGTTACATTGCAGAAACCAAACAAAATGATGCATTTAAGGATGAATTTACACAGGCATTCAATAAAAAAAGCATAATGAAGACAGTTAGTGTAGCCCAGTGGGACACCATTTTAGCCAGAATGATCACTACATCCAAAACTTAAGTCAAAATACTCAGAGGAAAATTTAAAAACATCCAAGAGAGAAAAGCATTTGAAATAAAGATGATCACATTCTTCTACACTAAAAATACAGGACTTAATATGGACTTGGGTTTTCTAACACATTATCAGAATTTCATGTGATTTTTTTCTTATTATACCATAACAGACTTAGCACTCTTAGTGAGATGTTTGTCTAACAGGAAAGATATCACTGTGGACTACAGTGCTCTGTTTTCTCATGTGTATATTGATTTGTATGTGTATATATGTTTCCTTTACTATGTGTTTATTCCCCATATATGTATTAGCATCTGACATCATCAGGTAGTTTCCACTCTCTCTGCATCTGCTGTTATTATTCAAACTGAGGGTTCCATGTCATGTTAGTATTGCTTGAGACTTGATAAAGAGAGGTTGAGCCTCTCGAAATCTCGTCATTATAAATAAGACGTTTGTCCAATACAAAAAGGTATCAAATTATATTGCAATACATCTATCATATCAATACATATATCTATATCAATAATTACTATACATATACATACACATACATATATAAATACATATATACACACACACACTAGCAATTCGCCCGTCAAAAAAGATGGCGTAATATTTGCAAGCAATGCTGTTTGGCTTCTCTCTCTCCTTCCCTCCTTCTGTGTCCTCTCCCTTCCTTCACTCTCCTTTCTGTGAGCCTCGCAATGATCACCTTTGGCACCCATTGCAGGGCTCGCAATGAGCGCCCTTGGCACCTAATGCAGGCGTCTCGTCACAAATTACAGGATAATATTTGATTCTACCCCCCACTTGTCTCTTCCCCCACTCCCTCCCTCCCCTGTGTCTCTTCCCCCCTCCCCTGTTTCTCTTCCCTCTCCCTCCCCTGTGTCTTTTGCCCCCTCTCCTTTCCCTGTGTCTTGCCCCCTCTCCCTTCCCTGTGTCTTGCCCCCTCTCCCTTCCCTGTGTCTCTTTGCCCCCTCTCCCTTCCCTGTGTCTCTTTGCCCCCTATTCCCCTCCTGTGACTTTCCCTATCTCTCCTTCCACTGTCTCTGCACCACTCTCCCTTCTGTGCCCATTGCAAGTTTTGCCCTCCCTTCTTCGCCCACTCCCTCCCCTGTGTCTCTTCCCTCTCCCTCCCCTGTCTCTTGCCCCCTCTCCCTCCCCTGTCTCTTGCCCCCTCTCCCTTACCTGTGTCTCTTTGCCCCCTCTCACTCCCTGGTGTCTTTTTGCCCCCCTCTCTCACCGGTGTCTCTTTTCCACACTCCCTCCCCTGTGTCTCTTTCCCCCCCCTCTGCATCCCTTGTCCTTGCCCCCTCTCCCCCCCTCCCTCTCCCCCCCTCCCTCTCCTGTGACTTTTCCCACCTCTCCCTCCACTGTCTCTGCCCCCTCTCCCTTCTGTGCCCATTGCGAATCTCCCCTCTCCCTTCTTCGCCCATTATGAACCTCGCAATGAGCGCCCCTGGCGCTCAATGCAGGCCTCTCCCCCCTACTATCTTGTGCCCCCATGGTGGGCCTCGCAATGAGTGCATTTGGCTTTGCCGCTCACTGTGGGCCTCGGCATGCTCTAGGTGCATATGGAAACCCTCAACTTTGCGGGCCTCTCCTGCGCTTATTGCTGGCCTTGCAATGAGCGCCTTTGGGGCTCATTGCAAGCCTCTCCCACTCTCACCCTGCGCCCATTGCAGGCCTATGCCCCCTCCCCCACCTTGTGCGCCCAATGTGGGGCTCCCAAGGAGCCGCTTTGCCGCTCATTATGGGCCTTCATACGCTATGCCTTTCCCCCCTCCTGCGCCCATTGCGGGCCTTACAATGAGCGTCTTCAGCATTGATCTGTTGAAACTAAATGGTAGATTACACAGCAGCAAATAAAAGATAATAAATTAGAGATAATTTTTTCTTTAAATTCTAAAAATATGTTGTATATTTTCAAGTGTAGTTCTTCACCAAAGTACAATTTATATATATGATCCCAGTGGACCTTTAACTGCAAACAATTTCAAATAAATCACGGGTGATGTGAATCCACTAAGACTTACCAGATAATAAAATGTTTAATCAAGAAAATATGTGATTACATATTGAATCTGAATTTATCCACCTTTTCCTGTAAAATGTTTCTTACTTTTATCACTTTTTTAATTCAACTATTTTATATTATTACTTTTTATGTGGGCTTTGTTGACTTTCTAATATACAGTTGTATTTAGGTAAGATGGCTTATTAAAGGCAACAGAACATCCCGAATACTATCATACGGTGGGGTACAGGACCTTAATTTCATGGTCCCAAATTTTCAATAACACATTTAAAAGATCATGTTTTAAATATTACAAGAAATCTGTTGTATGAAAGATAAGTCGTCTAAGGTATAGACAAAAAATATTGCTTTGTTTGTGGTCCTGAAATGTTACAGGATAATATTATTATCATCCTTTTAAATATAAAGCTAGATTAAAAAAAACACAGATAAAAAGGCTTCGTGTTAATGCTTGACTTTAGATCAAATGTGTTGTTTTTCATCAATCTGCATTTTAATGCTTTTTTTTTTTTTTTATAAATATTGTCTTAAAAATTGTAATGAGTAAGAACCAACTCCCAAGAGAAACTAAGGTATTGAAAGATCTGCATATGTTGTATCGCCAAAACCAGATTAACTATTCCAATACAATCCGGCAAATGATAGAAAAATAACACTAGAAATAGACAACATTCTCACAAAAAAAAAAGAACACAGAAAAAAGGTATCAGAAAAACCCAACACAAATTGTATACTCAGTTAAACAAACTCTCACCGATGCTAGCAAAAAAATCTGAGCTAAGCAAAGTCAAACTCAAATATACCAAATTAGAAAGCCAGAGTGTCAAATCACCAGGAGTCAAACTAAAATCCAGGAAACTTTTCTAAACTTATTTCAAGGGATATATTGCTCCCAATCAAAATCTAGTAACTCTGCTATAAAATATTTTTTAATTAAGTATATCCCCCCTCTATATCTGACCAAGACTTGGAAAGGTTAAATGTTAACATAACCGTTGAAGAAATTGGTGCCACTATTAATAATTTGAAACTTGGAAAATTTCCAGGGCCAGATGGCTTTTCTAACATCTATTATAAGACCTTCTCCCATAGCCTCATTCCGTATTTACAAAGGCTCTATAACGCTATACTATAGGGGGAGCAAATGCCTACAGAACTTAAGCAAACAAAGTGTTTTTCCCAAAAGCAGGACAAGACCCTTTAAAAGCCAAAAACATCGGCCCAATTTCACTAACCAACGGAGACGTCAAAGTTTTGGCTAAGCTAATGGCAACGAGAATATCCAGGTTTTTACCCAAACTCATCCATAAAGACCAAAGTTGGAGGGGGATAATATCAGAAGAATATTGAATATCTTCTATCTAGCGAGATTCACCAACAGTCCACTATGTACCATAGCTTTAGACCTAGTATGGCACTACTTACTTGAGGTCTTGTCCAAAATGAGCTTCAGAGGAAACTTCTTACATATTATCAATACACTCTCCCAGGCCCGATCGCTTACCTAAAACTTCAAGGGGATATTAAAGACCATATTAGCATTCAAAGGGGGACGAGACAAGGCTGTCCACTCTCCCCTCTCCTTTGTGCAGTGGCCATTGAACCCCTGGCCCAGGCCATCCAATCCACATCTAAAATACAAGGTTTCAAAGTTGGATTACAGGCCTTAATGGATTCTATGGACTCATTTGGGCAGATCTCAGGTCTTAAATTTAATCAAGATAAAAATGGAAGCTATTCGGTCACTTATACCACAACACACACTAGAGCTACTTAAAAGAAGCTTCACATTCTCATAACTCAAAAACTATTTAAAATAAAGTCTGTACAGGGCCAACAATGCCCCTCTCATAAAAGAGCTTCTAACAGACATTAATACATGGAATAAATTCCCCCTTTCCTGAACAGGATGTATGCATGTTATAAAAATGAATATCCTGCCAAGAATGTTATACCTATTCCTATCCCTTCCCATTCCCATAGTGTTCAAAGACCTAGACAAATTCCAAAAACAAATATTATGATTTATCTGGAATGGCAAACGCCCACAGATGACCAAATCTCTATTTATAGAGAAAAAAAAAAAAAAAAAAAGAACTATCCTGCCCAAATTTAATGACATATTTTAGAGCAGCCCAGATATACTTTATCCCATATGCATACCCCATAGAACAACCTACCTGGGTTTTTATCACAACATTTCCAAATAAACCTCATAAATAGGGTTCTATCATTTGGACCCCCATAACTCCCCCATCCCTATTAAAACACAGAAATCCTATGATCAAACTCTTATTCGGAAACTATGTATGGGCAAACACAAGATACTAACTTACAGCTAAATTATCACCCATAACCCCCATCCTCACTTCCCCATCCGTATGGAATAATGTTTGTGAAGACTTCAAAAGATGGTGGTCCTCAATGCAATTGGACAGATTAGAAACTTGGATTACTAATGACTAGTGATGTCGCGAACATCAAATTTTCGGTTTGCGAACATCGGATGCAAACTTAAATCAAATGTTCGCTTACAGGCGAACCGCAATAGACTTCAATGGGCAGGCGAATTTCAAAACCCACAGGGACTCTTTCTGGCCACAATAGTGATGGGAAAGTTGTTTCAAGGAGACTAACACCTGGACTGTGGCATGCCGGAGGGGGATCCATGGCGAAACTCCCACAGAAAATTACATAGTTGATGCAGAGTCTGGTTTTAAGCCATAAAGGGCATAAATCACCTAACATTCCTAAATTGTTTGGAATAACATACTTTAAAACATCAGGTATGATGTTGTATCGATCAGGTAGTGTAAGGGTTACACCCGCTTCACAGTAACAGACCAATCTCCCCGTTTAATGCACCTAGCCATGTCCCGTTCCTTGTCCTCACTGATGTCATTGAAGGTCTCTTCCTCCACCCAGCCCCCAAGGGTCCCCGAAAGGTGACAACAAGCCCCCTGGGACGCCTGCTGTGTTTGGTCTTCCACCTCCTCAAAGCCACCTTCCTCCTCTGACTCCTCTTCTTCAGACTCCTCTCTCTGCATTGCCTCTGTCTGCGTTATTATAAGGTGTGTACTGTTAAGTAGTACTATTCCTATCGGTTTAATCCCTGTTACATCCACTATTAGGGGACGTGTATATGGCATTGATTTGTGGAACAGGGAGATGGAAAAAGATGCTTGGTCGGAGATCCTACTTCAAATTTGGGGCACTGCGCGTGCAATCTAAGGTGCCACCAGATATGAGTGTCACTGTACACTGGCAAAAGTTGGCAGAGTAGATGCAATAGGCTTCACACACACGCCTGTAGGCAGGCAACTGATATTCAATCTATTACAGTCAAAAAAGTGTTGTTTTATGTCACTGTACACTTACACTACGGTTGCACCAGATATGATGTATCACTGTTCACTGGCAAAAGTTGGCAGAGAAGATGCAATAGGCTTCACACACATGCTGGCAGGCAGGCATATGCAATTAGATTACACAGAAAAAGGATAAAATAAAATAAATGATGTTCTAGCCCTAAAAAGGGCTTTTTGGGTTGCTGTCCTTGCAGCAGATATCAGATGAGTTCTTCAGGTCTGTAGTGGAAGCTAAATACACAGCCTGGCTATCTATTTCCCTATTAAATCTCCAGCAGCTACACTATCTGTACTCTAACGACGAATGCAGCTTCAGAATGATTCTAAAATGTATGCTGTCCTTCAGATGGAAGGCCCCGGAAGGGAGTGTATGCTGCTGATTGGCTGGAATGTGTCTGCTGACTGTGAGGTGCAGGGTCAAAGTTTCCTCAATGATAAAAAATAAGGGGCGAACCCAAAAGCGCATGTGTTCGCCGTCCGATGCGAACATGCCAAAATCGCCGTGAATAGTCCGCGGGCGACATCTCTACTAATGACCAAGTGCTCACCTTTGACCAACTCAATTTGAGATTTGACATACCTTTGAGAGAACATTTCAACTTCTGTAAAATTAGGCACCAGGTTACAACTTTAATTAGAACTTAGGGTTGCCACAGAATATCTGGCTCTCCCGTATATGCAGTAAAGCTCCACTAACCAGGGGTATTCTTGTTTTTATCTTCTCAATCTTAAAAACTCCCCCCCCCCCCTGAAAATTACAGACCTCATTTTATGATCAAATGGGAATAGGATATGAGCGTACAGTGGGATCCCCACAAAGGGTAAAAAGGTTTGAACAGGGCTAATCAAAGGCTCACTTAATTTCCGTCAACTAGAGATAGCAATAAAAGTACTGCATATAATTTATTTGACTCCTGAGAGGCAACATACATTTAACATCCAAACTTCACCTAGCTGCTTCAGACATTGTCAAGACACTGGTACCTTCCTGTACATTTGGTGGGAATGCCCTGACGTTCAAAATATCTGGAATAGGACCCTTAGCTTCGCTTCCTCAGTACTTAAGATAACAATCCTTCCATCTATAGAAATATGACTACTTGGCATCTATACTCCGTTAATTCCAAAAAGTAAAAATAAATGGCATCAATTTCTTATACTTTTGGCAAAAAGCCATATAGCCAAGAAATGGAGATCCCCTACTCTAAACTTGCAGGAAATCATTAAACTGAATATTGTAATGATACATGAAAGAATGTCTCATATAGCCTCAGACTCCTATCCTGCATTTTTGGAAATATGGGAATCCTGGCTCAACCCCCCCACATACAATTACCATAACCTAGAAATTCAATTTCACACATATAAAACAAGTTCCTGATAACATCCGGGAAGGTCGGCCCTTGGCGTTGGCTCCAGGAACCAGACAGGTAAGCAACAGGTAATTGTACGGACTACTAACACTCGCACTGAACCTGGTAGTCCTATATAACAGGGACTAAAGTATTTCACTCAGGGGCTTAACCCCCTCCTCATCCCCATTCCCAGTTTCTCCTTCGGTTTCTTTTTCTTTATTTCTCTTCTTCGTCTTTCTTCATCCTTCCCGTCCTTTTTTCTTTTTGGTATTACTTTACTTCAGCCAGGCATGGGGACTGAGGGCTGTACACTGGGCAGTTGGAATGGCATCAAATCCTTACATTTGCTTTGAAATTACGAATCTCCAAAAGTAAATAAAAAAAAAATGTAAGGGTAAAGCTCACTCTTTTAAAGCTATGATCGATATTTTGGGACTGTTAGTAAGTCTCGGAAAACCTGTATTCACTGATTTCATTGAAAAGAATAGATTATTTTGAGGCAAAGTGCACAATATGGAGGAACTGTACAGATAAGCTGAAAGTAAGTTTATGTATGAGGGGTTAATTATGCTAATCCAACATTATACAGTCTCACAGCACAATAATCTGTGTGTCTTTAAAGAGAGTGTGACACAAAAATTGCTTAATTTTGAAGTTGAGGCTTTAGACGTGAACCTGGAATTCCCTTTTTTGGGTAGCCCCTACTTTGACAAAAGTCACTCTGAACTGGTCTCAAATTGATATAAGATTGAGGTATATGCCATCTCAGTATAAGGTTATTTTATCAATTTATACATTTGTGCTCCGACCACAGCTCCTTTGGAGTGGTCAGGTCATGGTTAGAAGTTTAACAAAATGAAGTAAAGTACTGCTCATGATTTGTGATTGTCACAGCCAGGGCCTCCATCAGAAAACCTTGGGCCATGCACCCCCCAACCACACAGTCATTACATTAACTACACATATAGTGGTAAAATAATGATAATAATAACAATAATAATATATATCCATTCATGTGTTCCTCTTATTAAATATGTACAATTATAGATGGACAAAATTATCTAAAATTTAGGCGCCAGAGAGGCCTGCCTGTACAGGGACCCTTCCCGGATGGGCCCTGTCAAAAATACCCCCCCCCCCCTTTTCTCTTTGGACTGATACACTTTATACAACTCTGATTAATGTATCTCTCACATGTACATTGTATCCTTTCACATTCAGTGTCCCGGTAACAAAATAACTATACAGTTTTACAGCCAGGAAGAGAGCTATCAGTACGAAAATTTTTAACTGTGCTCATAAAACTGGCAGGCCCCTGAAAGGACACTGTGTGTATATCAGGTAATGCTGGAGTACACATTGCTCCCTGGCATCCTCGTTAAGCTGCACACAGTGAGAGAGGAATCATATCCATGGCCATAAAGGCCCTAAACAGACTGCAAAACTCAGCAAGAGATTAATACAGTGTTGTATCAGTTTGAGATGTTCACACATTATAATGCAAATAAGTCTCAAGCACATGTCATACAAAGTAATGTACATAATGAGTGGGTCCCTTCCACAAAAACTGGAAGATTATTCCATGTATCTACTACCCTTTCTGTAATCCTCACATCTTGTTCCTGCATTCTTCTGTTTCTGGAAGATACTGCACTCCAGAAATGTGTTTGAAAGTTTTGATCATATCACCCCTTTCCTTTGTGTCGATAGAGAAATATACATACATATATACACACTCTCAGTCCCTGCCAAATAGATGGGGAAGAAGTGGAAGTTCTTCAGATGACGACTGTAGCCATGAAAAAAGATGATATTTGCTTCTGGGAGAGAAAGCTATGGCAAGTCAGGATAAGCTATTAAAAAATAAAGATATTACACGTTTTACAAAGGTTTGCATAGTTAGAACTATGGTATTCCCAGTAGTAACATACGCATGTGAGAGCTGGACCATAAAGAGGGCTGAGCGCCTGAGAATTGACGCCTTTGATTTGTGGTGTCCCTTGGACTGCAAGAAGATCCAATAAATCAGTACTACAGGAATTGAAGGCAAACTTTTCACTGGAAGGTTTTATTATGAGGTTAAATCTTAAATATTTTGGCCATATCATAAGACAGGATTCCCTAGAGAAGACTCTGATGCTGAGAGAGATTAAATGAACATGAGCTTGATGGATCTCACAGGGGTAGTAGCGGACAGATGTACCGGAGATGCTGCAGTCCATAGGGTCACAGAGTCTGACATGATGGAATAACTGAACAACATTCAGGTCATGAAATCTTTTCTTATAAGTGTTGCCCTTCTCTAGGTTTATTTTTTTCTATGTATTATTTATCCTTTTGGAGACTCCAGAATTTGACACAGTATTTAGGTGAAGTCTGACTAGAGACCTATAGAGGGACATTAGTACCTCTGCCTACTTTCTTTACTTGCAGCTTTCTTGCCTTGTTTGTCTACTTTTAATACTCTACTGTACAATGAAAAAATATTAGTTTGTATTTGACTAGAAGCATTACTAAGCACAGAAAAAGCCATTAGACTAGATAATAATAATAATAATAATAATAATAATAATAATAATAATAATAATAATAATGATGATGATGAAGATATATCTACTGGACCCCAGGGGTATCTATGATGCATTGGTGAAAGTGTGTGAGAGAAGAGCATTTATATGTAATAGTTGCATTTCCTGATGTAAGGTGTCTGTTTCTGGGCTTCTGAGAGGGAAGTGGTATTGTGTTAGTTTTAGTCTGATCCAATTATCTAATAATGCCATCACCCCTCAGCTTATTCCCTCTACCCCCACCCCTCCTTCCACTGAGAGATACAAAATCACTCCCTAATGAGCCAACTCTTAGGAATGGTTATAGAGACAAAACACATTCCTGTTCTCATAATCCGTTTTCAAAAATCCTGATTATCCCCCAAAAATGTCTATGGCTTTATTATTATCCTTTATTTGTAACCCACTAACATATTCCAAAGCACTAGCAGCTGCCAATGTTGTCAGTTTGTACAGACCTACAGTGGTCACCTAGTTGTATTTAGGAGAGTGGGTGGTGAATGTTCTGGTAAATTAATAGGAGACCCCTGTGTGTGTGTTGGGGGGGGGTACATGTAAAATTTGGAGGTCCCAGTACTTTTATATAAATCACAAGATGAATTCCCTGGTGAGGTGTAAAGCTGTAATGCTGTAAGCATGTCCTGTGCCAGACTGTGACCTTAGAGGGTCTGTTAGTGTATATAGTTCTGTACAGTTGCCGTATACGGCTCTATGAGCGGGCGGTGACATGTTTATGACTAGCTGGGCCTGTGTTATATTCATTATACCCCACTGCAAGCTTTATTAACCTAGACATTTGGAATCCAACATGTCAGGGTGATTAATATTTGTCACACCGTGGGGACCAGCTGTAAACACAGGATAAGTCCAAGACCAGAAGATAAAATGTTTATTAAGTGTCCGTGGAACCAGGATGTTCCCTCTCCTGACAGGATATCATGTGCTGCAGGGCACCGGCCCAACTGCTAATAGATCCTGGCATCGGCCACAAATAAAATTGCACGATCTGCCATTTTTAATATTATTAATAGACAAACAAAAACACCTCATCTGCCATTTTTAATCTTAAAAAGATTAAAGGCTTTTCAAAGTGTTGACCTAAAATTTAGCTCCGGGGAAGAATTAAATGAAGAAGAAATTGCTGAGTGATCAACTAGTTACAGTGATCGGGATTAATCTGAAATCCACTAGGTAATGACAGCAGTGGAAAAAAAATATTATTTTTAACCTTTTATCATCTGATCACTCTCCAGCCCCCTATAAAAAACTGAGTTATTAAAAGGTATATGTAAGTTTCCTTCTTTTTAACGTTTTCTAATCGAACACATACTGTTTTTTTTACCAGAAACACACATTACATGAATTTATCTATACACATACAGATTTAGTTTATTTAAAAAAAATAATAATGTTTTCCACACCCCCAGAGGTGCCTAGATATTTACCTTGTACTAACCAATAGAAAACTGTATTCAAGTACATGTTTTAACCCTATACTAACCTTCAAGAAAACAACAGCACAGTGCAAAAATCCAGAGCAGCTTTGCCTGAGTTGCTTCCTTGTGGTGGGAATAAAAGTCTACACATCCCATGATGCTTTTCTGTAGATTGATTCCCCAGACATTGCTACAATGTTGTAGCTGCCTCTGATTGGCCGTAATTAATTATGAATTTTATGATAATTTAGCTTGGATTTTCAGGGCCGTTCATTTGCAAATTTTAGGGTAAGTTTATTAATGTTTATTTTGGCTTTTTTTCATGCAAAAAATGTTTGCATGCACTACTGATTCTCCTCTAGGAGATGCATTTATAATCCCTGAAACTTCTATATGCCTTTAAAGTCCTATTTTTGGTCACATATTCAAAAAAGAGCACATTTTAAACTGTATTTCTTAATTGAATTATTAACCAAGCAATTTTACTTCTAATTCTGTAACAAAGTAATGCATTTGCAGACTGGAGCAGTGTTTGGAGTGGTCTATCCACTACATAAGACAATTAGCCACATTAAATTCAAAGTCTGTATGTACAACGTGAGACGCTCAACAAACTACAGAGCTATTAAATTCGAGCATTTGTCGAACGTTGGATGCGCGGCCGTGAACATAATCAATTAGTCAAACCCATAGTCACGGGTTTAGGTGGAGCCAATGGCAACAGAGATAGTCATAATTACATCACTGAATAAATGGAGGTGGGATTTCAAAGCCTTACGGGCTTCAATTACGAGTTTCGATCGGACCCACATTCCAGAAATAATGCAATATTAATAAATTCGTAAATATGATATTCTAGTCATGCAAGTTCCATTTTATGTATTAACACATTGATTGCCGGGATCAATATAACACGGAAATTACACATGAGATAAAGTATTTTATATTGCAGATTTACAAGCTTGAGAATGTTGTGCTATTAATTGTAATAGCAAACATCAGTTTACCTTTTATTATATGTACAGTAGTGTGTATATTTGCATTTACAGTGCTACGGATTGAACTTTTACCCCCTTTTGGATCCTCTCTTGCATCCTTAGGCTTTTTGGCTTCATTTGCGGTTTACGGGTTTGAACGCCAGTGGATTCGTAGCATTTTAATAGCAATTTGCGAACATAACAGTTACGGCCTTGAAAGAACAAAGGATTTGCGGGTGCGCAAGTTGAATTCTCACGTCCCGTAGGATTTTTTTGCCCCCAGTCATCGGCGGGTTGCTTTACAGGGCCAATTTAACAGCCGTAAGTCTTGCGTGCTACGGTTGAGGGAATTTAATAGGGCTAAATGTACCCAGTTATAAAAATCTGACAAATGCTGATTTGTTATACAATTTTGAGTGGCTGAACAAAATGAAAACAATCTCCCACTACATTTTATATTAATATTATTATTAATATTTTTTTAATTGTAGATTGCCACCATATTTGACAGTTCATAAAGTGCAGCTGTGGTGAAGGATAAAACATGACATTACAGGACTCCTGCAAGTTGATATTTTTATGTTGTTTAACTCTTCTGATATTAAATATACAGCGGAAATTGTGAGACTTTATTCCAATAAGCCCCTGGAAAAAAACAGGTATTTTATTGTTTGGTGACTTTATCCCTTTGTTGCTGTACGAGTACCCTGGCTGTGCGAGAGGCAATAACAATTGCAGTAGCGAGTGTCTTGAAAGCAGAATAGTTTCTGATAGTTGTTTGTGTTTTGTTTGTTTGTTTTTTTTGCCTGAAGCAGATTTTGATGTTTAAAGGACCACCAACAAATGAGAAAAATGTATGTTTGAAAACTTTTTCCTGTTTTATTATGCCTTTAATCAGACAAAGTGATACAGATATCATTTAAATTGAAAAATAAGTACATTTTGATGCCTCTGCAAGATACATTGGTAGATGTGTGTAAGAGAGGAGTTTACACTTCTGGAAAGCTGTGTGTGCATCTCTTGATGCAACATCCTGCTTCTTGGCCAGTGATAGGGGAAGGTGCATGGTGTCAAATTTGATCTTATCCAGTTGTCATCAAAGGTTCTGAACCTTTGCCTGGTCTCTCCTTTCCCACTTCTCCCTACACTGATACCCCCCCCCCCCCCCCAAGTCCAGTTCAGAGTGGATGTAACAAACACAAAAGCAGATTCCTGTAATCATTTAAAGTATTCAAAAACTCAGATTTTATCCAAAAAATGTTTTATATCTATTTCTAGCACAGCTGCTACTATTGTTAGTTTGTTACATATTTGAGAAATGTTATAACTGAAGTCAAACCCACTGCAAATGCAAAGAGTGTCTTCATTTTGTTAGTAATACAATCTCTGGTAGTGGAAGAGGCTCTGCCCAGGATGCTGTCCTAATTTTTGTGTGACAGGTCTAGGTCTGCCTGTGTGGAAGGAGGTGAGATAAAAACTGCGATTAGGACGACCTGCTATGCAGGTCCTCGCCCACCCTCTGGACGGCTCATAGGAGGTTGAGAAAAAGATTTGCTGAAGGGTGAAAGCATTAAAAAGTTTGAATGTAAGGTTTATAGGATACATTGCATTTTGTTTTCTTCAAATAATGTTTTGCTTTGAGCCAGTAAGTAAATAAACAAAATGACCACAATAATAGTACCCAGCTCTGCAGAACAGGAGGCATCTATTTACAGGTTACCAGGAGAAGACGTGATAGCTGGCGTTTCCTGCTCAGATAACCAGCCTTCCAAGGATATTGTACCAGCCTTCCAAGGATATTGTACTATGCTTTTTTTCTTCTGACTATCAAGTGATGTAATCACAGAAACATGGACTCTGACAGCAGATAAGACGCTCGTGGCCTTGCAAGTCTACCTGCACCAGTCACTACTTAACTCTTTTCTTTTTTCCAGACAACCTTATCTTCTCCCCGAGTAGCTTTATTTAGTCTTTGCCTTTGTATACCTCATATCCACAACGGTTTCAGTTTAATATTATTTCACTGAAGTTAAAAATGGCCATCATAGGTTTCATGAAATAAATTAAACCAAAAGTGAAAACTGGAAGGTTTGATCATGCAGCTAAAATTTAAATATTTTGTACATGTCATGAGAAGACTGGATTCCCTAGAGAAGACTCTGATGCTGGGAAAGAATGAAGGCACAAAAAAGGGGATAGCAGAGGAGGAGATGGACAGATGAGGTAATTGAAGCAATGAACATGAGCTTGAGGGAGAGCAGAAAGGTAGTGGCTGACAGATGTGTCTGGTGTGCTGTGGCCCATGGGGTCACAGAGAGTTAGACCCAACTGAATGACTAAATAAGTGAATTACACAGAACAAGTACATTAAACTGAGACAAAAACCCTACATGGAGAAGTGCCTGCTCCTCTCATAGACGGATTGGTGACATGTCCGGGGATGGAGTCTAGTCAGGTTAGGGCATAGACCACTGCAGACACAGTATAGTGTTACTCCATGCAGTAGAACGAGACAGCATCAAACTCAATGGGCAATCAGAAGGGGCCAAATATAGTACATGGCACAAGAAAAATCTTGTATTTTCAAAGTAGCGAGTCACTGGAACGCTGAAGTGTCATATTTATAGGATGATCTTATGAAGAGCTTGATAATACAAAGTCTAAAATAGATAAAAACAGATAGTACTTTAAAAAGGCATATCTAAGTTTGCTGGATTATGAATGTATCTGATGCTGACACTTGCATTGAAGTCAGCAAAATGTCTTATAGTTTCTGACAGTTGCAAATTCGGGGTTACCCCATACAATCCCAGGCTAAATCAGCATCAAATTAAAATCGATTTGTTTTGACCAATCAGGTAAGCTGAAAATTTTGAATTAACTCTGGGGTTCTTGTTAGTGCTGCAAAGCAGCCTAGGATTTGTAGTGTATCACTTATATATGATTTGTACTGCTGCTGATGCCTGTGTAGACAACCGCTGGAGGGGTCAACATAATCATTAGAGGAATTTTTATATAAAAATAAACAGCCTTATTAAATTGTGATTTGGTTAATTGAATAGGGCTCTATATAAGCACACAGCATATTTGTTTTACAGAAGTTTTTAGTTAGTGAAGACCTTGCTTTTGGATAGAAGTTCACCAACTAAAAACTTCTGTAAAAAAAAAAAAAAATATGCTATGTGCTTGTATAAAGCCCTATTGGCAGAATCGCAATTTAATAAGGCTGAAATTGTTTTATGAGATGTGCGGCATACATATTCGCTGCTTTTTGCAAGGATTGCAGAAATGTATTAATCCATGAAACTTGGCTATGCCTTTAATGTCATCAGGCATGTGTACTTATTCTTAACTGGATTAGACACTAGAGATGTATGTGAGCAACCTTGGATCCAGATAACACCTCTGTTCAGTTCTGATGAAAGTATGCCACTATGAATAGCCACTGGACCAAAGAACATCATAAAAAGCAAATCCCAGTAGAACATCTCCCTCAGGCTAAAGGTAGATTAGTAGTCCAAGATGGGAGCCCCGATAACTCAAGCAGAGTCAGCTACAATAAAAATTATGTCTAAAATGATTTCATGTCAATGCTGTTATCCGTTACATTTATGTCGTTTTTCCCAAACTACAGTTGACCTTTACATTAGAAAGCTCTCATGTTGATAAGGAGAGAGGGAAATGAATGTGGGAGGAAAGAAAGGGGAAGAATAATTTAAAGTGTATAAAGCAGTTTTATTTCTATTGATTTTGGTTGTCAATGATCCTCAGTTGTAAAAAACATTACCTCTTGTTGCAACACTCTTCTTTCTCTGAAATATCTACCTTTACTTTAATACCATCCATGGAAAACCATACAACCTAACAGATCACTGTGCCAACTAGAATTCAAAAAGGGCTTTCATTGTGTGGCATCTTCATTGCTAGGATAGTTTTGGTCATTACTCCCAGGGCCCTCAAAGGCTTTGAGGGGATTAAGTCCAGTACCGTACGTGTTTCCGCTCCTTGAATGAAACATTAAAACGAATACTCAGCAGAGTCATTAATGACCTCAATGAATGGCGATCACGCCAGTAATGGCTCACATCATGTGTTCCATTGACTGCTTCCAAAGACACACTCAATGGTAGCATTGGCAGCCCCAGACTTGAGTCCCAGTGAGATCTTACATTTAAACCTTGTACAGTTCCCGTCTGTAATGTAAGGTGATGCAGTTAAAGCCAGGAAGAGAAGCAATTCAAAATGACTAAGTAGGAAAGAACAAAACTCTAAATACCTACCACCAAGAATGAATATGTATTTCCAAATAAACACGTATTGCACATAGACATCTCATTACACTCTAATCCAAAGGCCTCGTTTTCTTAGCATATATTTTACATAAATGCAATAAAGCTGAACAGAGTTTCTTTTAAGGACTGGTACATGATACATTTACCTCCAGCTCATTAGTAATTTTTTTTCCATTAATAAATGCCATCATTTTCCATAACCCTACGCATGATGTGTCTATATATACGACATAAGGGCCCTCTTCATATGTTTACAATATAGGGTTTTAAAAGAGCACGTTGATACTCAAATGTTTTATCATGCATGAATTATAAAGTAGAGAGAGTTTTTTTATTTTTAAATGACAAATGGATGATCTGAAGATGAACATTATCTTTAGAAATTGTACATTAAAGCAACTTCTGATGGAATGGTTTACGGATAATCTTGCTCTGAAATGTTATGGGGGGCAGGGGCCCCACCAAAGCTGATAGGAACCTTATATAGAGAATGGAGGGTTAGTAACAGTTAATTAGCTGCTTCATGTGGACATCCAATCAGGTGAATGGAGCTGTGCCGAGTCAACCGCTGTGAACAACATATAGCTGCAGGATGCAAGTGCGGGAAAAATACCAATGGAAGATTTATTTGTGGGGCTCACCTAGGAATGCATTGACCGTTTGTATCTGATTTGATTGGTAGCATTAGGCTTAGTATCGTGAGAACAGTAATAGAATAAATTAGCTGAGATATCCTGTGCTACCTCTGCATGGATGAAATTATGTTCTTCAATACTCTGCAAGTAGATTGGAAAAATGATACTCTGAAGCGGTGTAGTTGGCGAATTAGTGATTGTGACTGGTAAGACCCATATTTGTCTCATACCCACGTAAACAGTTTATATATGTTCTCTGTTTATGTTGTTCTGTGAAATCAATAATATGTGTTAAACATTAGAGAGATCACCTGGACTCAAAAGCAAGGACATTACCACTTCAGGTAAATGTTCTACCAGTAACCTTTGATCAGAAGAGGTACAGACAAGCTATACCCCATAATACTATCACAGCATGCCCCAGTGCATTGGTTTGCATAGCCTCATTATCTGAAGAGCAGTTTAAAGGGAGGGATTTAAACATTAACTAAAATTCCTTTAACTCCACCAAGTCAGCAGCAATTTCAGTTCTACATCTGAACATGTAGCACAATAGCATTAGAGAAAACACATATATAGTAAATAAATAGTACATTTGTGTACACATTTGAATGTCTAAAACAAGTTTAAAAAAAAAAACTTGTTTCCCGCTCAGAATTTTGCGAAATAGTTATTGCACTGCATTCTGGGAAGCAGAGCAGGGACATGCAAATGTACCCACAAATGCTTTGTTTTTCTATCCATAACCATGTTATCATGATTACACAGCCTTTATGCAAAGCCAAGGTTGGATTATACACAAGCTGGGAATATATCTATCTATATATCACAGGCACACCCATTCATGCTTTTTAGGGTGCCATCAAAAAACTTGGGGCCCAGTAAGACCTTTCTACATGTCTCTACATTTTCAGAAACCACCATAAAGTAGTTTACTTTCTTTATGTGTTTTTGACGCTACCGATCCTTGCAAAACCACTGATTGATTGCTATTATTTTATAGCCCATTTTATATTTATCTGCCTGCAGTAATAAGAAAAAGTATACCTACATCTGAGAAAAAAATAACAAATGACCTAATTTGACAGGACCACCAATGTAAAATAGCAAAACAAAGGAACATTTTCACAACTTGATTTAAAATACTTAGAATTTTTTTATGAACTGATATCATTAAACATATCACTACCACCCATTAAATGACCTTACAAGGAGTTTGCCCAATTAAAGGTCTGCTCACTTTAAAATAACATTAACTGCACCCAGCTGAACTGTTTAACTAGTAAATGTGTTTATGTAAGGGTGGAAATACAGTGTAATGGCACCTGTGTTATATATATATATATATATATATATATATATATATATATATATATATATATATATATACACACACACACACACACACATATGCATACATACATATACTCCACGTCAAGTTCTGCTAAAATTAAAATCAATATGAACACTATCACTCCAGTTTCCAAATTATTTTATCTTAAATTGTGCCACAATATGGCTGTACATTTTATTAGTTGTTTTCTCTACAGTAAATAATTATGATATTCAGAGTTGTTGGTCTTCTTTATGCTAATTTATAACATTGGGCCTCATTCAATTGCAATTTGGCCAATTGAATAGGGCTCTATTAAAGCACATATACATTTTAAAGAAGTTTTTAGTTAGTAAACATCTATCCAAAAGCAAGGTGTTCACTAACTAAAAACTTCTTTAAAAAAAAATGCTATGTGCTTATATAGAGCCCTATTCAATTTGCCATTTTGCAATTGAATGATGCCCTAAGTGGGGAGGAGGGCACCTATATACATGATAACATTGGGGTAAATTGTTTTTGCTACCATATAAGCATACAAGTAGACTGTGGTACTAATTATGTCATTAATGTTGCCAATTAATATTTTGGAATAGATAAGTTGCATTATAATAACACACAAAAAGTGCTTAATATCTCAAGAATGCTTTACTTAAAGAAAAAATGCATAGTGCAATGTATAGATAGTTTTCCACAATATTTTACCATTACTTAAAAAAAAACTTGAATTTGTGCTGAAGGGCTATTGTAATGTCCATTCTTTATAACTTTCAAGATTAGTTTAAACCACCTTTCAATTGTTTGTGATAAAAAAATAAAAATAAATCTTCTTTTGTGAGGAAGTTGCCATTAATATAGCTGTCCTCCCCACCAATTTTATGCTGGAGCTCCTCTCCAACTATTCCAGAGCATGAAGCATAATTATGTGTAGCTGCCTATTTGCTGCACAGCTTAGGTGGCAGAGTACAGAGAAATGTGCTCAAACTGCAATGTTATTGATAATGGTCTGTACTTATAAATAATGAAAACCAGATCATTGCCGCCTCCCTTTATGGTTACATGGTTATATTCCCTCCTCCTCCAAAGGGGTTTATGATGTCATCATTCATATATGACAAAATAATAGTATCAGTTTATTATATATTTGTTGCTTGGGTGTTTAAAGACATATACTGCATGGTAATCAATTTAGAAAGGTCATTTTAGGCAATAGGGAACATTAAAACAAAATAATCAAAAATTATTGTAAATGAGTAGCAAACATTTTTGTAAATGGGGCATTATAAAGGACCACAGTAGTCAAATATTTAAAATACAATAATTTCAAGAACTATACTTGAAGATAGGTAACACATTTTTAAATACGGTATAAAAAAAAAATACAGCTTCTAATTATATGTGATTATGCTGCTCTGGAATTGTTTATTTTATTCAATTTCCTGAGGTAGGAAGACTTTGAATGCAGAGGAAGCTACTATTTGGAATGTGGCAGCTACAATGTCAGTGCTTCTAAGAGGACTAATAGAAATCTCATTAATTCAAAAGGATATATACTCCTGAGAAAGTAATAGACAGGATCAGGTCAGAAAAGTCACAAAGTAAGGAATAATAGTATATAAAAATGGTACAAATTTAAAGTTTGTATTTACTTTGTTTTCATAATTTAAATAGCCCTATAAAAAACAGAAATTGACCACAGTGGTAATTTAATAGAATTTCTAGAAAATATCCAAAAATGAGGTCAAAAACAAAAGTGATCAGCTGCAAAACTTCATATTTTTCATTTGATGTTCAATTTTAACATATATATATATTGATACGATTTCGACAAGGGTCAGTGTCCCTATGTCAGGAGCATGTAGCTTGAAGGAATTTACAAGGATGGTCTCTTTGATCACCCAGGCAACTTCCCTTTATTACACTTCAGTGGTCCCTGGGCTCAGCAGTGCTCACCTATTATATGCCCTTTAAACACATGGCGACTCCCTTGATGACCTGAAACTAGGTAACCCAGTGTGGGCGTTTGATGTGGATATCCCAGGGGTGAGGACGTCTCTAGCCTGGGAACTTTCCCTACCCCAGTGGCTCCAGCCTGCCAGACATGACTATCATCTTGCTCCAACCTGCTTTAAATCAGGAAGTGGGGGGATAAAGTGTATTTTATGGGGGTCTTATTGTAATGCCAGTTTATGAGGCGTAATCTGCCATTGCAGGGAATGGAGAAAATGGGGGTGAAGACTGGGAAAGAAAAGGGGTGACAGAGAATCATGGGGGATGAACAGAAGAGCAAGGGGGAGAAGGGAAGCGGAGGATGAGGTGAGAGGTTGATGCACAGATGGAGGGGTACTGATAGTTAATTATACATAGTTAAAAGAAAAAATGGCAAAGAGTTGGCAGAGTGCTATCAATTGCCACCCCTTCTGGATTGCTACCTTGTCATGGTGAAGGAGCTTGTGTACATTAATGAAGCTGTGAGCAATACCATGTAGGGTCACCCAAGATGGGCAGGCCATAGCAGATAGGTCAGTATCTTTGCCAAGAAAACCTAATGGATATGTACGACCAGAGACATTACAATTGTGCCTGGCGTGCTGTGGTCCATAGCGTCACAGAGAGTCCGACATTAATAAATGATTAAACAACAACAACAACAACAACAACAACAAAATCATTTACCATCCTCCTAAAAAGAGTTTGAATCTTGCAAATAGACCATGTTCTCTGAGAATCTAGATAGGAGGTACCTGGCATAGAAGAAAGGGAGAGAGAGAGGCTAGGAGATATGTGAAAAGATAGGGAAGGAGTGATGAAAATGGAAAGAAAGGAAAAAAACAAGAGATGAAATGCAGAAGTGGAGTAAGAGTGAACGAAAGCAAATGGGAGGGTAGGAGTTATTGAAACCAGGATGCGAAAGAATAACGAGAGGAATTGAGATTAGGAAAGAGAAGAAAGGAGGGGGAGACTAAGGGGAAAGGAGAGGGAAGATCATAAAAAAAGGAAAAAAGGAAAAGTGCCCGAAAGAGAGAAGGAATGGCAGAGGTAAATAGGGATGAGAAAGAACCATTAGCAAAAAAGTGTGATGGGAAAGGACGGAGGATGGAGAAGGGAAAGGAGGAATGAAAGGTATGGAAAAGGGGGAGACAAGTAGGATAGAAGTGAGAAAGATTAAAAGAGAGGGTAAAATAGAAAAGCAAAGGAAAGACAGGAATAGGTAGAGAAAAGCAGAATAAAAGAGATAAAGAGAGGAATGAGACAGTGGCAATGAGGGATGGAAAAATAAAGTTATCTGATGAGAGGACAGAATTCAGAAAGAAAAGGAAAGAGAAGGAGATAAAAGGTAAAGTGGAAGGAGAGACGAAGGAGTGAGGGTAGGAATTGTACAAAGGGTCTGGAGATGGAGTCTGGGTCTTGTTTCTCAATCTGCTCTGCACCAGAAGGTCCTTGATCATTAGAGTGAAAGAGGGGTAATGAAAACCTAAAACTTTAAAATTATCCCCATCATTAGTCACAGATATAAATCAAATGTTAGTGTCACATGTAGTATCACACTGCTCAAATGTCCTGGATCTGGAAGATGGTCCCCATATCACAAAGGCTGCAGAATCACTGGACTACGCTATAAGCTCTCAGACCCTTTCTTATTATTGTGTAGTAAATAAATAGTACATCTGTGTTCACATTTATAAACATGAATTGCCACACATCTTGTGTACTCCTCCGCCACAGTATATGTGACAATAACACTTTGCGTGTTACACCAGTGACTGTGAGCTGAGTGGTTCCTCTGTCTGTGGCAGGATAAAGACATTACACATTAATAGACTCCTAGGGGCACAGGCAGAGAAAATAGTCCATTATCTGGAGGCAGAGAACAAAGCAGAGACTTCCTGGACTGAGGACACAAGAGAGGAAAAGACTCAACAATAAGCTGCTTGATTATCCAGTGAGCAGAAAGACAGGCCGAGCATCTTCATTTACCCAAAGCCAGAATCGGTGACCCTGCACGGAGCACTGCGGAGCAGCACACTGGAAACTGCTTGCTCTGCTGCTCCGGAGAGACACCGCTATGTCTGAGAAAGCCAACATATAATGGGATTGTGTTGAGGTTGTTATTAGTGCTGGTGCTAATATTCTTAGTTTAAAGCAGCAGCATCGTTTCTGTAAAATTTCTAGTTGCAGAATCACTGTAGTTCTATATTTAAAATATACTCTTTTGAACTACACACGAAGACATGCAAAATGTTTAAAAAATAATATATCTAAGGTATTACGTTTTATAATTATGCTGCAATAGAATCTGCAATAAGTATAATAAACATAAGCTACGTAGGTATTTGAAGGAAACAAAGTTGCACAATTCACACCATTTTTTTTTTCTGAAATAAGATTATTTTTTTGCATTTTCTTGTGTGCCCAAAGCTAAACACCCAACTCGGAATTTCTCTTGGCATATTTTCAAAATAGCAACTATGACAGATATAAATGGTCCGGTATTGTTGTGATATTTAGATTTACATGTTTATTATTATTATTATCGTATAATAATATGTATGGATAATACATTATACTAATATATTACATTACCCTGCAATGCTGAGTGTTTCACAGGGGGTTGGGGCTATGAGGCAGAGGGGAAAAGTCCCAGATGACGCAGCACTAGAATCTACAAGGATAAACTAAGGTGTATATATAGTTAGTTAGTATCTCACAAAAGTGAGTACACCCCCCACCTTTTTGTAAATATTTTATTTTAGCTTTTTATGTGACAACACTGAAGACATGCCCCTCTGCTACAATGTAAAGTAGTAAGTGTACAGCCTGTATAACAGCGTAAATGTGCTGTCCCATCAAAATAACTCAACACACAGCCATTAATGTCTAAACCGTTGGCAACAAAAGTGAGTACACCCCTAAGTGGAAATGTGCAAATTGGGCCCAAAAGTGTCAATATTTTGTGTGGCCAAAATTATTTTCCAGCACTGCCTTAACCCTTGTGGGCATGGAGTTCACCAGAGGTTCACAAATTGCCACTGGAGTCCTCTTCCACTCCTCCATGATGACATCACAGAGCTGGTGGATGTTAGAGACCTTGCACTCCCCCACCTTCCGTTTGAGGATGCCCCACAGATGCTCTATAGGGTTTAGGTCTGGAGACATGCTTGGCCAGTCCATCTCCTTTACCTTCAGCTTCTTTAGCAAGGCAGTGTTAGTCTTGGAGGTGTGTTTGGGCCGTTATCATGTTGGAATACTGCCCTGCGGCCCAGTCTCTGGGATCATGCTCAGTGGTTTAGTTTATAGCAAGGGGATAGGAGAAGTAATAACGGAGCAGCGTGCACTCTAGAAATTGGGTGCATAAGTCTGAATAGGCCTAGGGCAGTATGAAACCTAAATATTCCCATGCTATGTTCACCAAACATGTTTTATCTTACAGCTTTGCTGGGTATCTTTACTATATTAACCCCTTGGGTTTTGCTCCCTTATGAGGACAAATCTCCTCCACATCGAGTTCCTGCCAGTGCCCAGTCAGAAAAATGAGAGGCCTCCATTGGTGGCGCATAGTGACAACCTCACATTCAACAGCGACTGACACTGTCCTGTCAGTGTAGAGAATCTTAAAGAGCCCCTGTCTCACTCCTTTCATGATGAAGAGTTGCAATGGCCCCTGCTTAGAAAAGTGGAGAGTGGGGGTCTTATGCACCTCTAAAAATTAGGAGATTGTCATAAAAAAATAAAATGACCTGACAACCACAGGCGCCTCAATCTCTCCCCCATGGTTAATAAAAGTAATATGGCACCCCTCATTTAAAATGAGTATCCTTTTTAAAATGAGAGGCCTTATATAGGAATATGAGGGGCAAGAAGTTGCCTTAAACATGGTAATCACTTGCCTTTATTTTTGTTTGTGGGGAGTGGGATGCTAAAAGAGCCTCTCACCCTAAACTGGAATCAGAAGACAAAATGTTGTTTCATAGTTTAAGATTTATGTAAATTATTGTAAAATATCCTTTTTTAATCTGTAAGTGGTGGATGCTCTGAGTGGGATGCATTAACATGGATATATTGAGTATTGTGAGTGGATTGACATTTCCAATTGCTATCTTCTTCTAAGGAGCAACTGATTCCTATTTTAGTGAATAAGCTCCATAGAAGAGCAGTCTGGTCTTGCCTCAATAATGAGAGAGATCTCACCTTAGCCAATATAACCACTTGCCTTGGAGTTCATTAAAACACATTTCTTACCAGCAGATTGTATGTTTGTTTGATATAATTCCCTTCTTTTACAAATGTATATTACAAATACACCTCTTATTTAGTAGAAAAAGTAAACATTTTGTTATTTTTCGGATTAGATCAGTGAAAGCATACAAGTGTTGCATATCCAAAGTAGTGTCACAAAAACAAGATGTTGTCACTGCTAGCTCTTCTTACAGTATGGGAGCTGCCCCTTGGAGAGAACCCAGAAATGCATAAAGAAGCCGTTATGGAGACCAGATTAATATCACCAGAGAGATGGATATCTGATGTGGCGAGACCAGAGATTGTGTGTTGCAAAAAGACTGAGACACAGTTAAAAGGTTGCAGGTGCAGGCTGCAAGAGAGTATGGCCTGAAGTGAACAGGTAACAGGAGACAGCAAACCAGGAGGCCAAATAAATCCAATGGATGGCAAGCTGGGAGGCTGACAGACTGCAATGGAAAGCAAGCTGGGAGGCTGACAGACTGTAATAGGGAGCAAGGCAAGAGGCAGGCAATGCAGAGCAAGGACTGTCTCATCAAGAGACTTATTTAACTATATTTAGTATATATATTTAGTTATGGATAAGGTAACAGTGGTTTTGCTACCCACTTTATAGAGAGTGGGCAATAAGTGAGATGGGCTCTGAACTATTTTCTTCTTTAGAATGTTTTATTTGTGAAAAAATTAATGTTTCTAAAAATTGGATTTAAGGTTTCCCGTTGCCATTTGTTTCAGCACAAAACCCACATAAAGTAACATGCTCACCAGGACCTCTGAGGCCAAACTATCACTCATGTAGACAAGCTTGTTGGATGCCGATGCAGCCACTCTCTGAATGACATCACCATATGACATCATAAAGCATGGCCAGCTGTGCTAGGAGGGTAAAGCTGTAGCTAGCTGTAGCAGGTGAGCTGTTTAAAGGCGGTGGCTCATATGAAGGATCAGCTCAAACTCAAGCTTCCAAAACTTGGTTATAAAGATCATACAAGTAATGAAAGTGAGATAATTTTTTTTAGAGTTTAGCATATAAGGGATAGGATAATGGAAGTCACACAATATGTTTGTTTGGGATGTTAAGTAGAGAGTTGTTATTATTGTAAAGTGATAGAAAGTGCTGGATGATGTTTACAAGATCAAACAGGTAAGCAAGAAGGTGTGACCATCTGTAAGGAGTGGATGCTCTAAGTGGGATGAAGTATTATTACTTTTAAATGCTAGGTCAGTGGTACAGCTAGGGAATGGTGCAAAATACCTTAAGCCCTTTGCAACTTCTCTATCCACCCCTTGGGGTAAATGCAAAAGACAATAAATTTAGATGATCAGATCACCTTTCAATAAAAGTAAATATCTGTCATTCACATTGAATGAATTAGGATTCCTCATTTACTGCCAGTAGCAGAAGGCCCCTACCCTGTTGTGGGCCCCAGTGCCTTGCACCTGGTGCACCAGCAGTAGCTCCACCACTGGGCTATATTAAATAAGGTGAAAGGTTTCAAACTAGTGAGGAGATGACTCTCAAATCCCTATGTTCTTCTATGAAGCTCATTCTTCATATATCAATGAATAGGCTGCATGGAATAAAATAGAAATCGTGGAGGTTTTGTCACACTTGCGAGAAACCGCTCACCTTAGTGAATATATCCAAAGCCTATAACTTATTTATAATGTGTACCATATGGACATATTATACTTTTCTTTGAGTATAAACTCCCTTCTTTTACTAAAAATAAAAAGTTTTTTTTTTTTTTTGCCTCATAGAGGTAAGCACTGAGCTTTACACTCTGCATTTGAATTTCATATCATTGAGGTATTTTTGATTATTGAAAAAGCCACAGGATAAAAAGTGGAGAAACGCGTGTGCAGTATTTTTACTATTTATTTAATTATTTTTTGATAATATTAGAGTCACTATATCATTTCCAATTTTTATTCTTATTTTTCACTATTGAACATATTTTATTATTTTTGAATTTATCGAATATTTATATAAAAAAACATGTTTTATATAGTATTTTGATTAAAGACACCTATTACTCCAAAGGGGATAGATTGAACCAGGGCAAAATATTTATATTTGGGCACCACTATGTATTGATAGTGTTGTAATATTCCCCTTGCTCTGAAAAGTACACATATACATTACCATAATACCCACACTCTATTGGAAGAATTTGAGATAAGATGTTCATAGAGGAAAGAAGTACTAACCTACAAGCCAACAAGTGTTGGGAAGTCTATAATATACCTCAAACTGAGGTTAGAAAAGGTGAGAGCTTTACCTACTGATCTCTGTGAACAAGGGTTTGGGATTATCTCTGTTATTTTGCACTAGGAATTGGTGCGCTCTCTCCCCACCCCTCTTCTCTTTGCTCCATATTTCATTGAAGTCCTATGGGCTTGAATAACAAGTTACGGGCTTGGAGGTCATTCAAGCCCGTTGGACTTTGGATGGAAATTAAATATGAAAGTGTTTGATTTTGGCGATGTGCGAGCTTGAGAATGTTGTGCTTTCAATCCTAATGTCAACCATTGTGTTCTCCATCATTTACAGTGCTGGATTGAATTTATATTTGCATTTACAGTGCTCTGAGTTTGTGGGCTCGAAACATGAGTTACGGCCTTGCGGCAACGATCATGTTCAAGCCTGCGAATGCTTACTGCCGATAGCATGGTTTGCAATTAGCGGGAAGGAGGACTAATTTGTGGGCCTGACCAATTGAATAGTATCGTAAACATAGAGCTACGTGAGGACATAACTCGATCGCAGCAAATCAGCGATTTGTGATCCGAGTTACGTCCCGCAATTGAATAAGGCCGTAAGACACAAAAGGAGATTTGCAGCCCTATTAAATTCAAAGTGAGTAACTCCAACATGAAGCTCGCAACAGCTGCCGGCTTGAAATCTGGCCAAGTTACGGTGCTATTAAATTAGAACGGGCTGAGAGCTACAAGCTAGAGACGCAAACCCGTAAACCCTCTATCGGCTGTCGGATTTGCGGGCTTGAACGTAATCAATTAGTCAAACCTGTAGTTACGAGTTTAGATGGAGCCAATAGAAACAGAGATCGTCATAATTGCGTCACAGAAAAATGGAGCTTGGATTTCAATTATGATCGCACCCCCAATCCAATTATAATGCAATATTTATAAAGCAGTACATATGATATTCTATCACATCTGAATTACAGTATCTGTATTAATTTCATGTATAATTTTTGTGTATTATCGATCCTGGCAATCAATGTGTTAAGTATTTTTCTGGGCCGATTTGCGTATTTTTCTGGGCCGATCACTTTCCCTTTTAATATAAGTACAGTAGTGTGTTTTTATTTGCATTTCAAGTGCTACGTATTGGACTTTTTCTCCCTTGCAAGTCCTCTCCAGCACACGTTGGGCTTTGGGCTACATTTGCGTGTTATGGGCTTGCTCGCAAGTGACTTTTTTGCAATTTAATAGCTAAATTGGAAACATAGAGGTTACGGGCTTGAGAGAACAAAGGATTTACGACTGTGAATGTTCAATGTTGCTCATCCCTTAGGCTTTTTTCTGTATTGCTCCGGCTTAATCCACAAGTCATCTGCGGCCTGCGTTACGGGGTTAATTTAATAGCAGTAAGTCCTAATAGCTACGTTTGCACACATAGCCCAAATATAATAGGGCTGTAAGAGACACAAAAGGCTTTGAGATCCCTGGAAAGAGGCCTGTGCCTCAAATAATTTGTTATGTTCAGGTGGCGGTGGCCTAGCTACCCGCCTTATAGAGGGGGGCGAAGAAGTAAGGTAGGCACTGAATGGGAGCTGGACCTTTATTTAATTTTTTCATTAGTCATTTTCTATTTTGAAAGGATAAATATATTTCTGTACAAACCCCACAAAAGGTATAGTGATTGCCAGCTCTTGGGGCCACACTGACACCAACAGACAAGATATTTTATGAAAACTGGTGAATAACTAGTCCTGAGTACTAATCTTTTGTGAAGGTCTATATTTGCAAAAACAGCTCCCTGAGTTTTCTATATTGGTGGTATGAATGTGAGCTGTAACAACCTAAATATAATGATGAGGCCATATCTATTAGAATACACTACTCCATATGAAATATTACTTTAGTGGATGTGTATTAAAAGTTTTTACTTTCTCCTAAAATAAAGAACTCAAATTGTATAGCTATATCCCAGTGGTGTGCCTCGTGGGCCTAGGGCAGCACTTTTGGGGGGCAAAAGGTTACCTGAAGTTGGTGGGGCAGTACCATAGAATAATGGATGCCTATTTGTAGTGACATGTCTGTCTGTACGTCCACATAACACTTTCTGATATACGTAAACTATAATTTGAGATACAGCAAGGGGACAGGAGTAATAACAGAGGAATGGGGCTGGGGGTGCATAAGTCTCGATGGACCTAAGGCAGTGTAAAACCTAAATACCCTCATGCCCCCACCTCTTGCTCCACTGATACATAAAACACAGCCTTATGGTTCACCTCTCCGGAAGTGATGGAACAAAGACAAACTTTTCTTCAATTAATAAATCAGTCTTCAAAAATTCAGATTTTCTCTAAAAATATGTTATGCTCATGGCTTACACATCTGCAAATATTGCTATTTTTGGTACACACTTGACAAACAAGTATTTTTTCTTGAACTACAGTGTTCCTTTAAGTGGTATCAGTTGATAAGAGGCTGAGTGGTAACGGAGAATGCAGGAGTACAATGACAGCTAAGGAAATGTAATCTGTAAATATTCTTACATTAAAATTTGCTAACAAATGACTTTAACCCATCATTTTTTCTGTTTGAGTTTTTTTTCTCTCTAAATGTTTAGATGTATTCCATTACCTCCAGCTCACAATTTACCTCCTTAAGCCTAAACTCGTAAACCTTGCCTTTTGTAGTCGGATTTCAGAGGGCATAATCATATGATCAGACAATATTAAGCACGTCATTTAATACACAGCCAATAGTAAATGAGACCGTCATCATGGCTTCAGTAAAACATGGAATATAGACATAAACTGCAATCAGGAGGCTAAGAATTAATTTGTGACAATAAGTAATATTTGGCGATTAGGCTCGCAATCTATAAAATGCATTAGATCATCTATTTTAGTCCATGTTGGGTTTCATGATATATATTAACCCTTGAGTCCTGGGATCGATATTACTCAGAAAAAAACATTTAAAAATATTTTTTTTCTTTAATTGCATATTTATAATGTCTTTCAATGCCTTCCTGTGCTTTTATAGTACACTATTGTGTGTTTAATTGCTGTTAAAGCTATAATAATAAGTGTTTGAAAAAACCCTTGAGAGTCATATTTAGTACATTTTTACAGAAACTTGATACTTTTTTTTCAGTTGTCAAACTGTATTTGCGAGCTAGCGATACGTGTCTAATAGAATATCGATTTTGTGTAACTTTAATTAGTTAGCGCTCGTAATATTCGAGCTGTGCTAAAACCAATGGAGTTATAAGGCTGGTTTTGCGGCTTAACTGGCCCATAGTGATTGTGATCGGAATGCATGTGGCTAATATGTGGCAATATTAAGAGTCATTTTAAGTCTATATACATTTACAATTTGACCATTAGAATAGGGCCCTTACTCACTTAGACTTAGTTTACAGTACTACAACAAACGGAGCTTCTCTGTTATCCCTTGAGGGATATAAATCCCTTTGAAAGCTATACTGGCCATTACACTCGGACATACAGTTACAATACCTAGAGCATGCGCTCAAGCAATGCAATCCATATTGATGATAGCAGAACTATTTTTAATCATAAACTGTCGTAGTCTTCAAAAGTTTTTATAAAAGAAATAGAGTTTGCTAAGTATTTTAGTTCCACTTCAGTTATGTTTATGTGCATAATTTTACATATATTACGTGATCATATCACATTAGTGAAATCCCTGAAGAATTATTTGGATTTTAGAAAATAAAGAACAACTGAATATGTTGGTGTTGATGAAGTTCTAAATAAAATATTTGGAATACACAATGTGTTTAAAAAATAACCATTAATATAGAACTGGAGTAGTTTTTAAAGGGCCATTTACCTCACTATAAGTGCTCTTCATTGTGTGAAAGAGCACAAGATTCTATGAGTGATCTATTGCTTTATTTTTTTTTATTAAACTAAAACAGTTTTTGCAATCTTAGGTTTGTTTACACTGCAGACTGCTCCATGATTTACAGCATCTGATGGCAACGGCCGTTTCAAGCTCCGAGCGAACATAAAGATTTATGGTTTTACTTGCTTTCAGGAATGTAATCAGCCATCAGTTTACTCACAAGTAAAAATTTTAGTAGTTGACAGAAGCCATTTCCTGGAACAGATGCATTTGGGAAGGGTTAACCCTCTTTCTGATCTGCTCTCTGCACACAGCTTTTGCGGTCAGTCTCTCTGGAGGCATGCCTAATTCTCATGTAAACAGAACTTCATTTAGGATTTACTGATTTCAAAAAAGTATTTCAACATGCTCCTCATAAGGAGTCGGCTGATCCTTAGGCCTAGAAGGCCCAGGCCTAAGGCAGCACATTTCTGCCTGAAGATACAGTGCAGTACATTGAAATATGTTTTATATGCACAGAAGTGTCTATATACAGTGATTTTTGTGTCTGACTTTATATATACATAAACAAACATTTGGTTTGAGATATAGAAAGGGGAAAGTAGGAGCTGCAAGGGGGGTGCACAAATCGGAATGTCCTGGGGCAGCATAAAACCTAAATATATCCATGTCCTTGCCCATATGTTGAGCCTCCTGGACCAATAAGGGGGTCTATTATTGTTGGTGATATATAATTATCTATAAGTGACTTGCCCAGTAAGTGAATGCATTACCTAAGGATGGTAAATAATGAGCCAGTCACCTGAAGAATTCAGACTTCCTGACAGGAAGAAGCTGTGATATCCCATAAGAATTATAGGTGTGTATAGCAGATACATAATACATGGCTGGTCATGCAGGTGTCCCTAGTACTAACGTGAATATGTGCAACAGTCTGATTAGACACTGGCAAATGCCCATGAATAGAGAAAGTCTCAGTGGAAGTGTTAGCCAGCTGACCTTTAGAGTTAGGTATCTTAAGAATAATAGTGGCCAACGTTTTTAGATGTACTCTTGATTTCACATGAAATGATGCAACATCATGTTTTTAGATTGTAAAATTAAGTAGTACAGTCACTAATTTATTATATTTTATAATCATTGCAATTATGAAGGTAATTTTGGCTTCAACTACCTGAGGTGTTGAGACTATGGGCCTCATTCAATTGCAATTTGGCCAATTGAATAGGGCTCTAAATAAGCACATAGCATATATTTTTTTTAATACATTTTTAGTTAGTAAACATCTATCCAAAAGCAAGGTTTTCACTAACTAAAAACTTCTGTAAGAAAATATGCTATGTGCTTATTTAGAGCCCTGTTCAATTGGCCAAATTGCAATTGAATGAGGCCCAATGAATACACAGGAGGAGTCTAATCTGTACAATGGGTATATGGCAGTTTATTTACAAGGACAAAGCAACCTGCGAATGTATTGAGTGCAACGGGGAAGAAAGCAAAGTAGAGCTATGCAATGAAGAATAAATAAATGAAAAATAAAAAAATAAAAACCTTTTACCCACTATTGTTTTAGTTTATTCAAAAAGCAATATTTAAAACTAGTCATTTACAAACGGAAATCCATACAAATAGTTTGTAAAGTGCACATGCACTGGACACACTTTACAAACTATCAGCCTTATTAAATTGCAATTCGGCCAATTGAATAGGGCTCTATATAAGCACATAGCATATTTTTTTACAGAAGTTTTTAGGTAGTGAACTTCTATCCAAAAGCAAGGTCTTCACTAACTAAATTACTATAGATAAAATTAGTAGCAGATAATATATGCTTCAAATAGACAAGTTTGAAGCTTGGTGATAATAAAACTTAGACTCAGTTTGTTTTTAATAATAACCACATGTGATTACTAATAGGTGTGATTTTCATTTCTACAACAAATGGGACCTTTGCTGTGTCTATTTAATTCCGGTCCATTGAAATGCATCACTACCTACACCTATACCTAGTACCAGGGTGCCTTGTAACTGAACTGATAAGTTTCAGAGCAGCACAAGTGGACAGAGAGCCTCCGACATGCTGAGAAATGACAGGCTCCTGAATGTGTTTAGTCAGCTGGAAGCTCAGATGAAGTGGGCTGTGCTGTGTCGTTATTAGGTCTAACGTTCTATATTCCTCTTCCTGCCATATTGAGTTTTATTACCTTCTACTGCTTCTCCTCTCTGTCATGTCAAGGCAGGTCTATAAAGGACAAGTGGGAACATGCTGCTGCTGGAAGTGCCAGTCTGTGATGTCCTATTTTAAAGCATTATCTGATGCTGCAGGTCTGTAGCACTAAACACTCAATACTTGTAACTACTAGTATCTACAAAAACTGACAATAAATTACTAAATCAATATTCTATATACTCATTTACTTCTCCACGAGTGCCAAACAGTAATCCAGTCTGTTACCTACATGGGCACCCTACATGTCCCCCACATTTTGATATTAACTGTTATTTGTAATGCGCCAACATATTCCGTAGCTCTATACAGGGGATGAAAACAAAACAATATACTGTTAATAAACTGCAGGAAATGGAGGGCCCTGTTTTGAGCTAAGAATCTTTGTAGAAAGTGCCTTTTTCCAAAGCACCCTACAAGATTGGAAACCCGCCACTTACAATCTAAATGGAAAGGAAAAGACAGAAGCCAGGGCAAAAATAAACAGATAAGGAATAGCAAGGGTCGGGAAGGAAGTGAAGTTTAATTAGTAGGAAGTTTTTTCATTTAGAAGGAAAATGAAAGGATTAGATTGAAAGTCATTTGAGGTGAGTGGCTCTAGTATGTAATATGTTATCTGCCCCTAGTGGTCAGATAATATAATCTGCAAATGGGAATATCAGGTGAGGGGCCTGGGTTAGGAAGTATATCTCCAGAAGAAGAAAGAGAGAAAGAGAGAAAGAAAGAGAGAAAGAGAAAGAAAGAGAGAAAGAAAAAGAGAGAGAGAGAAAGAGAGAGAGAGAAAGAGAGAGAGAGAAAGAGAGAAAGAAAGAGAGAAAGAGAGAGAGAGAGAAAGAAAGATGGGAGTAGGACTTGCAGAAGTGTTTTTGCTTATGCAAATTAGAAGAGGGACGAGATAGTGATTGGAGGAAGGAGAGGACTAATGCTGTACAGTGTCTGATGATGCTCTCCCGATTCCAAAATTTTAATTTGTTTTGGGTATCCGAGAACCTACAGTCTGACAATTCTAGGCATCACAGAAAAACTCTTCTTCATATTCATCTAAAGTCTAGCGAAAATGCTATTTTTATCTTGATTTACTAGTTATTCCATATGATCAACTTTTTTTTATACACAACGCAATTAACAATTTTACTGGTCTTTGTTATAGACAAACAAAAAAAATGTCAGTATAGAAAGCAGGTTTGTAACTTTAATATGCAGTAGTATGTGTGTATTATAATATAAAAGTGTTGGTACTATTTCGTAACATCCCTTTTAACCACTTTGTGCCACATATATACTTGGTTTGTGGTCAGCACTGAAAAGTAGCTAGATATTTTGTATTGCCTAATTCTATATAATAAAAAGCAATTCTTCTGGGGATTTGTCGATGGGGGATGGATTAGAGCAGGGAAAGGAACACCATGGCGTTGTGGTCTTTCCCCCACAGAGAATGAAACACATGAATCCAGGGAACAATGGTCTGTTTAATTATAAGTGCAGATACTAATAATGCAATATTATGTCCCCTTCCTACCCACCCTATAATTCATCATATCTCCCTCATTTCCTCTAATATTACTCCTCAATCACATATATAGTTGTGAGCGTACGAGTTGTTGCTAACGCTGCGGGCTCGCGTAGCGAGGGCAGTGGCCGAGGGTCTCAGTTGCTGGCATGGACTCGGCGCTCCATGCCAGCAACTGCGACCCTCGCAAACTTCACGTCGCAACCCAAACAGTACGACACACACGTTACGACACTCGCAAACAACATACGACACACGTTCACACACATTACAGCCTCGCAACACTCGGATGGAACTCGCGAACATTACAAAATGTAAAAACACAATACATACACACAGCACATACATAAAAAAAAACTTACCTACACCAAGAGGGAGCACCCAGCACCTCAAAAATACAACTTACACCTCAATTTTACTCGAAATAAAACAGTTTAGAGACTAAAAAAAAAATCGAAGCAAGAGAAAAAATGGCCGCCGAACAAAACGAAAACGAGGCTACAGCACTCTAAACTCGCAAAACACCACAAGAAACTCGCAAAACACCACAAAACACCTACGGATATTCCGATACAGACGTATACCACACATTACTCGCCATTTTACGCCAATGCGGAAGTACACGACTACGCTAACGGTTTGGGCTCGCGCACGCACAGTGTTACACTGCACACATTCAGCACGCTTACACAGCAGATCCACACCACTAATGCTGCAGCAACATCAAAACACATTCACAGCTCTTCCACACAATGCTTTAAAATAGGTAAAGTATATTCATTTATTAATGTATTATATATTTCATTATTACACACTAAACAGCATTAGCTACCTTACAATTTCATTGCCGTCATTTTTTGACGGGCAATTCGCTAGTTCCTTTATAATTTCTGTCATTAATTCCTTGCTTCAGTAACAACATTTCCAGATTTAGGATTGTGTGATTAGGCAGATGTTATAATTCATCTGATCTGGTCATGTGAATTGTATCTTTCAGGAAAATGACGCATATAATTTGGTTTCCACTCATAACATGGCAAAGGTACAGTTGAAACATCCGATCACAAATAAAAAAATAAAAAAAAAATAAAAAAATTTCAGATTCCAGCATATGGATTGGATTAAAACAGATGAATCAGATTACAATAGAAGCATCAGATTACAACAGAGGGGCCAGATTATACTTACATAACCATATTACAGATAAGTTGAGCCACTCAGATAAGTGTTTTTACAAATCTTTAGATTGTAAATTCACAGGTTTTCAATCCTGTAAGGTGCTTTGGAAACATGCATCTGATAGAGGAGAATTAGTAGTGTATAAAAAATACCAAAATAAGCATTTAAACTCTTAACTTGAAGTTAGCAAAATATATTTTTATTTCTGTCATTTGAAACATAGGGTTAACACTCTCCAAACCCAGGCTAAACTGGTATACAATTTGAAAAAGTTTTGGCCAATCAGGAGGAAGTAAAGACTGAAACATTTGTATCACAATCTGGCAGGTGCCTGTCTCCTTACGGGCAATTTCAGCTGTGATCCCAGCAAGCATAATTTCCTTTAGAGGTAACACACTGTACCCTGCAGGGTACACTGTATGTAAGCTTCCTAGGTGTGTGCACGTCCACATATTAGTATCTAGCAAATAAATATGTAAGTACATTCAACTTTTCACTATAATACATATTTTTATACTAATCAGTATCTGTTTATTAGGAAACATTTGAAACCCAGAAAACTTACATATACCTTAAAGCTCAAAGAGAGGGCCCTCCATGCTTTTGCAATGTGTTAGAATTGTTTTTGACTTTAGCCCCTATATATCGCTATGGAATATGTTGGCACATTACAAAGCATAATAATAATAATAATAATAATAATAATAATAATAATAATTAATCTGCTCCCATTTATTTGGAGCTTTTCAAATCTTACCTCATGACATTTCAGTTTTTGTTTTTCCAAGTGGACAGATGATTAAATTCCGCACAAGACAAGGCCCCATCTTTGCATTAAAAAAAAACCTGACCAGCTTTCAGAATGACTTCTCATGCATGTAATGTGTTTTATGATTCATTACCTTCATTTATATCTTTGTTGAGGTCTTGTTAAAGCAAATGGAGAGTGCTTGAGAACAGTCACTGGATACTGCTCTTTTAAGCAGAGATTATACACAATGAAATTACCTGGTTCACCGACACGTGGGATGGCCGTCCACCGTATCCTTTGCTATTTGCCCTTTCTGCTCAAGCTGATCACCAGGTTCAGTATTTCTGTTGGAAAAGAAAATAATTCAGAGATTATTAATTACCTTCAAACTTATTTTCTTCAAATACACAATGAGATTTGGGTGAAGCCCGAGAAGCGCTCATATGTATAGTATGCTCTTTTGAAGAACTTGACGTGTACTAAAATGTTTTACTATTTTTAGAATAAAAATAAATAAATATAATCTGGGCTTTTCATTTTTAACTATTGTATTTGGTTTTATTTTAATGGCAGCAAATATTTTGCCTTTATACCTAACTGGATGAGAAACCTGGGAAGAATTGTGGATTCAGATAGGATTTCCATTCAGTTCTGTTGAACGACTGCCACTTTACATAGCCACTTGACAATGGAACATGTTTACAAACTCTTATCTCAAAACATTTATTTGATTGCTCAAGAGTTAATGAAATGATACTGTAAATCTCTAATTTTGTGGGATTACGAGGATATGCGTCATGAAGTCCTGTACAAAATAAAGAAAAATCAAAATTTACAAAAATGGTTAAAAACTGTAAAACCCTCTTAGCTTGCAAATTGCTTTAAAGGGACATGGATCTCACATTTTCGATCATGAATTATAAATACAAAAGTTGCAAACAGCTCAAATAATTGCTTTTTCATGAAAAAATAGGAAGTAGGTACTCTTTAAAGAGGCTCTGTAATGATACAGATTCCATGTAACATCCAATATTAAACACATTTTTAGTTTATTATGATCAAAAAAGTTGAGATTTTGTAAAAATACACATTATCAAATGCCTTTTTTTCTTGTGTGCAGCTGCCTCCATACTGCACAGTTTTTGTGGCAGAAATGTGAGGAATTAAACTGCACACTTAGCCACAGTTTGAAAATAATGGCAGTGCTCCATCCTAAAGATCAAGACGAAAACCAGCAATCTGCAAATTGTTTCCTTACAATAAAATAAAGATATTTTTTACTTATGTCTTATATAAAAGTTATAAACGTTGGACTACTGCGGTGAGTATTTAAACTTGCTTGAAAGTAACAGAATATACAGACATACAGCTGTACAACATTCCCATTCACCTTGGTTTCTTTTGCCTCTAAACCTTGAGCCTCACTTGTCGCTGCTCTTCTGCCTATAAAATCATATAACATGTGCACCCACCCTCCTATGATTTGTGTGAATACATAGTACTGGGTTAGCACCATCGCCTCCATCTTTCACAGCTGATACACCCACAGACGTAATCACTAATTAACCCTCTACGCTTGTGTCAATTACCTGCCAAGACTTATTTCTTCCTTTCTTGACTTCACCTTTTGTTTAATTAATCCATTTATATTGCAAGTTTGCGAGTTTTCAATCTTGTAAGGTGCTTTGGGAAAAAAAGCACCATGTACATAAGATTTTATGCTGAGAGACAGGGCCCTCTACTTTCTGCCATGTGTTTAATATTGTATTTATTTTCTTTGTATTTAACCCCTGTATAGTACTGAAGAATATTTTGGGGCATTACAAAAAACAGATAATACTAATAATTTGCTAAGATGAACAAGCACCGGGGTAATTATACATTCAATGCAGTTTAATCAGCACTGGAGCCTGTATAAAAATAAAGACAGTGTAAAACACTTTCAAATAGCAGATCTTATATATTAAAGGTATATGTAAGTTTCCCTGTGCTTACCTTTCTCTAATCTAACACCTGCTGCTTATATCACACACACAAATTACTTGGAGTCATTCTACAGGTTTATTTTATTTACAATTTCCCCCACCCCCAAAGCTGTCTAAATAGGCACCTGGTACCAACCAATAGAAATACTGCATTTATGTACAGATTTTAATGCTTTACTAACTTTCAAGTCAGCAGCAGCTCTGATTTACAGATCAGTGTCTGACTCCTCCTACTTCCTTCTACAGGGGGACCACACATCCCACGATTCCTTCCTGCACAAACTGCCACTATTGATTGTTATACTGTATTAAAATGTATAGCTGCCTGTGATTGGCCAAAAGGAATTATGATTTTTTTGCTAATAATAGCAGGGATTTTCAGAGGGGTTAACTAACAAAAGTAACTGCTTGCAAACTCAGAAGATTTAGCAAATGTCAGGGTGAGTTTGTTATTGTTGATTTTGGTACTTTTTAATGCAAAACAATGTTTTCATACACTACTGATTCACCTCTATCAAATGTATTCATAATCCAGGAAATTTACATTTGCCTCTAAGAGATATCGCAGTTGTCAAATCTTAGTACATATGAGAGAAATGGCAAGGTTATCATGGACTTTAACCTTTACAACATCAGGCCCAACGTCTCTCATATGCACCAATGACTAATAGCCTTATTCTATTCGCTACTTGCAAATGCCTTGAACTCATAAATTTGGCTTTGGGTGTTTTTTTATAAATATTTATATGCATTCTATTGACTTAAGAATGCATTAATGCCAATGAGTAATATTTGCCGAATATGTAGCAATATTAAGAGTGATTTTAAGTGTGTATAAATTTACGAATTGGGCAATTTAATCGGGCCCTAAGTGTATTGCCCTGGGTCCTTTAAATGGAACATACCTTTTGAATATTACAATTTCATTATGAAAGGCTGAATTTCACATTTGTAATCATTTCCCTCACCGCACTTCCTGCATCGCACTATTCAGTGTCAGTCACAGAGTTATGATTAGTACGTAAACTAGCATATTGAGTATGTAATTATTATACGAACAACCTAACCCTCTCATAACAAGGCTTCTGAATAGATGTGCCAGTCGCTTCTATAAGTGGGACTGCAGAATGAAATCCATATTTCCATTATATACAATTTTCTATTTAATGCCCATGACCTGGCACATTCTTTGTTGTTTACACGATTATATAAAAATTTATCTCTCTCTATCCAGGATTTCCTAAAGCAACAATAAGATAAGGAACTTGTCTTTTCAACAATGTTGTGTTAAAGCCCGTGCCCTTTATTTCCCAGCTTTCATGTGATCGTAAGGTCGGCATTGTGTTTAATACTAAGGGTCCTGAATATCAATCCTTAAAGGACCACGTAAAATAAAAAAATGAGTATGTTTGAGAACTTTGAGTATGTGTTTGAACAGGGAAAGTAATTAGTCTAGTTTTAGTTAGAAACAAATAATGTTTATGGTGGTCCATTATGCTACGGTGAAGTTTGTGTACGTGATAGGGGCTTTTTACATAGCTTTTAAGTACCAAATGTCACTTTTATAAAATATGAGGAACTAGATTTGCCAAAATGTAAGCAAAATATTGTATTCAATTGATTCATGGGAGAGGACTTTAGATTTTAGTGCTACAGGTAGGAAAATGATTCAGGGCCTCATTCAATTGCAATTTGGCCAATTGAATAAGGCTCTAAATTAGCACATAGCATATATTTTTTAAAGAAGTTTTTATTTAGTGAAAATCTTGCTTTTGAATAGATGTTTACTAACTAAAAACTTCTTTAAAGAGTATAAGTTATGTGCTTATTTAGTGTCCTATTAAATTGGCCAAATTGCAATTGAATGAGGTCCTCAGAGTGCAATTAAAATGCTAAGATTTGGCAGCTGTAAGGAATGCATTTTCCTTGGAAGTCTTTCTATGGATATATACCAGCAAGAACTGATTACACAAAAACTCCCTTAAAATAGGTTAACTGTCTTTTTTTCAACCTCTTAAATGGCCATGGTATGAGTATTTGCAGAATTCATTAAAGACAATGATTTATAATACTGGTACGTAATATGTTCACCATTCATTGCCTTCATTTTGCAAACACAGATCTCCATTGCCCGGTGGCCAAAGAGGGAAACTTAGGGCCTCATTCAATTGTGATTTGGCCAATTGAATAGGGCTCTATATAAGCACACTGCATATTTTTTTACAGAAGTTTTTTGTTAGTAAAGACCTTTCTTTTGGATAGAAGTTCACTAGCTAAAAACTTCTGTAAAAAACATATGCTCTGTGCTTATATAGAGCACTATTCAATTGGCCATATTGCAATTAAATGAGGCCCTTACATACTGTAAAAAAGATGTATTCAGATAACCCTATTCACTAAGGGCCTCATTCAAATGTGATTTGGCCAATTGGATAGGGCTCTATATAAGCACAGAGCATATTTGTTTACAGAAGTTTTTAGTTAGTGAACTTCTATCCAAAAGCAAGGTCTGTGTGCTTATATAGAGCCCTATTCAATTGGCCAAATCGCATTTGAATGAGGCCCTAAGATGGCAATGACTTGTGCTGTGTCTGTGTATCAGAAACATCGGGCCCTATTCTGTTGCCCAAATCGTAAATGTCTACACACTTAAAATCACTCTGAATATTGCCCCATATTCTATTAGCTACTCACAATACGATCACACTCACTACACGCCAGCCAAAGATGCAAATTCAGGTTTAGAACTCCGTTGGTTTTAGCACAGCTCGAATATTACGAGAGCTAAATAATTAAAGTTACACAAAATTTACATTTTTATTAGTTTCAGCTCGCAAATTAAATCTAACCTGTAACTGAAAAAAACATCAGGTTTCTATAAAAAATATTAAGAGTACTAAATAGGACTCACAAGGGCTTTGTCAAACACTTAGGGCCTCATTCAATTGCAATGTCGCCAATTGAATAGGGCTCTATATAAGCTCAGAGCATATTTTTTTTACAGAAGTTTTTAGTTAGTGAAGACTTTGCTTTTGGATAGAAGCTCACTAACTAAAAACTTATGTAAAAAAAATATGTTATGTGCTTATATAGAGCCCTATTCAATTGGCCAGATCACAATTGAATGAGGCACTCAGATTAGAGTTGTAGCAACAATTAAACACACAATAATGACCTTTAAAGGCACGGGAAGCCAGGGAAACCCATTCATTGCACAACAGTCTCACTCAAATATGCAAATTATTTCTGAGTATTATCGATCTCGGGTCTCAAGGGGTTAATACATATCATGAAACCCACATGGACTAGAACAGATAATTTAATGCATTTTATAGATTGCTTCATTGCAAGCCCGATCACCAAATACTGTAGGTGTAATATGTAAATTGAGTCAATAGAATACATCTAAACATTTAGATAAAAAAAACACCTGTAGACAAAATCACGGGTTACAGTCACTTACAGGCTTATAAAAGAATATGGCCATATACATGTAATCTACAGATCCCAACTTTTTTAGACACATACTGCCATATAAACGTCTCTCGTTACAACATATATTCTATATTTATATTTGAAGGTTTATATCACATCTCCCCTTTTTCTTCTGTCCTCTTCTGTCCTATTTTCCAGGTGCATAAACCAGGGTACATGTAACAAGCAAAATTAGGTTTGAAAAGCTAAGTTGCAATAAACTATACTATATGTATATATATATATATATATATATATATATATATATATATATATATATATATACACAGTATAAAAGGTGTTAGTGGGGTGTAGAAATCATAAATACAAATCGGTCTATCATTGCTGAAGGGATGCCTCCTGTCTGGAGGGCCCAGCAAAAATGATAAAGCCTCAAAAGCTTATTGAAGTCACTATGTAATATTCTAGTTACACAAAGTACCACTAAAATCTAAGTTTCCCACAATAGACTGTGCAACAGTTAAATAAATGCTAATATTTAGCAATATTGGAAACATTGTCCTCAGAACTATACAAAATACCTCTGAGTACCTCTATTTTAAACCATGCTTTAGTTTGAATTGTTTCTAATTTATTATCTTGCGTGTAAGAGTAGAGAACATACGTGACAAAAATAAGAAAGCAGAAGTATGGACTTCCCAATAAGAGTTACAAGACATTGTGGTCTGTGTTGGGAGTGGTGTTTATTGTAAGTTACCCTTGTCTCTGAATAGGATGTTGCCCAGTGTGACATCTCCATTAGCTTCTCTGTCTCATGGAAATCAATTGATCTTGGAGGCGTCAATAGAGTCACAATGTGCCCAAACAAAACCAGGCTTGGAATGAGCAGGTTGCTGAATGGAGATCATTTAGAGAATATTAACTAAAGAAACTGTTTCCAGTTGTTGCAGTACTGTAGACCACAACTCTAAATAAACATGGTGGCAGTATATCATTTTGAATACTGAGTGGTAATAGCTAAGAATAAGGATTGTCCCCACTGCCAATCCTCCTTAGTCAGTCCCTCTCAGCAAATTAAATTACTACAATATCTGTGATTGTCCCATTTATTGAAATTCTTGCTGAATATTTGTCATAAAGAATTTACAGCCTAGACCCCCAGATGTCATTTACTAACAACTTATATATCTCCATCCCAACACAAGTCACTATTAGGACCTCTGTGTCTTTGTTACATCACTTTCTGAGAGATGAGTTATAAGGTTGGGGTTTTATCTGTCAGTAGAGGCAGGAGTGGGGAAGATGTAGAGGGCAGAAGGCCTTGTTAATTAGAGATGACTGAAATTGACACCTCAGACTTTCCCCCCCACAGGCCCAAAAGTAGGCTGTTTGCATCAGTAGATGCAAGCACTGCTCTCGCACACACAACATGAATGCTTCCAGGTCCAGCAGAGGCGTCAACATTTACATTTTTCTAATGGAAAAGTAGCTCCATGACTTTTTCCCTGCCTAATTATGCTCTTAGTCAGACTCAATGTTTTCACACATATTTTTTTCACTTTACATTAACACTTATTGGTTAGGCTGAGGAGCTTTGGTCTTTTACAGCTAGGAAAATGCTATTTTCACACTAATATTTTTAGCATTACTAACAAACTGCATATAGTGTCAATTTAAAGTGTTTTGTTTGTTACATACTTCACAAATGGCAGATTTAATGACTAACTATAGTTTAAGAAAATATGCCTTGTACTGTCTTGGTCTTATAAAAGACAGGCACGTGGCATTTACATCAGAACTACTTCATAAAACATTAATGACGGGTTAACATGGATCATTAGGCTAATACAACCACAATGCGTTCTAATCTTTAACTTTATCAGGCTGTGTTGCGTACAGTCAGAGGTGAAACCACACAGTGGAAGGCTTTATGATTGAAAAAAGAATATGTAAAATGCTGCCCTGGGGATTCAGTGGGTCAGGATTTGACAAACTGCTGATTGAAAGAATAGTGATTTAGAATATTTTACTTAAAAAAGCATAGCAGCTTCAATATGGTCTGATATATGTACCTGTTAATGAGAGATGAGTTATAAAGTTGGATACACATGATTTTTAATTTTTGGAACATTTATATTTCGCTAAAACGGTGTCAGTCAAGAATACAAATTTAGAGCATTATTGGTCATCTCTAAACATGGAAAGATAGATCCAAGCCCTGCTTAATATTATTATTCTCACACACAATTAATTTATTGCTAGGCCTAAAAACTCCTAGATTGAACACAGCCACACTTATACTCTTCACAAGATATTATTGGCTAGAACCAGTCCTTGGTGGCTCAATTCTCTATAGTTGGATATAATGCACCAAATTCATTTCCACAAGATATTGATGGATAGGCACAGTCCCCACTGGATGGGGCAGAGCTACGCGTCTATTCTCCACAAAAGTCTCAACCAAACGGGATTGGACACTTTTATCCAGATAATCTGCACAAAAAAAGAGTGGCTAGATCCAAGCTTGGTTCAGTCCGGCACACCCACCTACCTGCACTAAAGAGGGATGGCTAGGTTTTATCACTACTGAACTAGACAAATTCACCAAACTAATTTCTACACAATTTATGGCCAGACCAAGTTCGCTGCTAGACTAAACACATATACCCACATAATGTCCAAAAATAAGGGATGACTAGGACCAGTTGCGGGTAAAATCCTCCTTGGGTCAGGTGCTTGGTTAATCGGTTAATACAATACAGTCACCCATATAATTTTAATAAATTCTATACACACTGAAGGCTAGCAGTAGTGGTCATTAATGGTGGAGCTACTAATGGGAAAGTAGATGCAAAGGGACGGCCCTCTGCTATCAGCAGCAGCCAGGAGTAAATGGGGACCTTTCCTTTATTTTGGGAGAGAGTCAGACAATACATTTTCTAGAAAGGTCATCTGATCACCCATATATATTTTTATTGACCTCTATAGGCATCTAACTTGTATAGGGCCTCATTCAATTGCGATTTGGCCAATTGAATAGGGCTCTATATAAGCACATAGCATATTATTTTACAGAAGTTTTTAGTTAGTGAACTTCTATCCAAAAGCAAGGTCTTCACTAACGAAAAATGTCTGTAAAAAAATATGCTATGTGCTATATAGAGCCCTATTCAATTGGCCAAATCGCAATTGAATGAGGCCCATAAAGAGGTTGCAACGGATGCCCAGATTACTTTGCATTTACTATACCACTGGTGCTCATACAGTAGGTTTTCATATTTAATAACAGATTAGAAATAAAACCAGTATTTGAATGTGAATAAAATCAGTTTAGGTAAAAATTACACTTGAACTTTCGCACTGTAGTTTGACGCACACCTACACCTCTTTACAGTAGCTACTGCCGGAAAGGAGGTAGATAAAGATTCCTACAAGGATAAATCTCTTGGATACAGGAACATCCAATATGGGGTGGAATCAAGCAGATGTGCCTCAATCTGCAATGCTAAAGTTCAAATGTAATTTTTTAAACCTAGATTTTTTTTTTTATTCATATATCTATATTGCCTTAAAAATCCAGTGTAAGTGCTTTTCATGTTATATTTTCAGGCATTTTTAATGTTAATTAATGGTGAACTAAAATATTACACTGACCCTGTAAAACTATTATAAAATGGTGTATTCTATTTTTTCTGCTTCATTAAAGGCATATACACATTTTCAATTCAATTTTAAAGACCTATACACTATAAACATTAGTAGAGCATGTGAGAGGGCCCAATTACTATTTTCTATGAAAAAGTGAACTGAAAAGCAGTGCTGGGGCTCCTGGCTCCTTAGTGCATCAGATTAATATCGTTTTCTGTTTATTTAATTGTTTAAATATGAGAATAAATTGTACTTAATCTGTTAACATATACCTCCACTTAAAGCATCTTTATAAAGCATGTAAAATAGATGTAAAGTGTACACTTATAAATAAGTCCCCAAGTGTATAAGAAGAATGACCCTTTTACTGGCTGTAATGTAGTTGTACAATGAGACAGCAGTTAAGGAAAGGGTATTATAAATAGCCCAAAATGAATAGCGATCATCAAACTTGATTCTACACTCGGACCCCCTTTTTTTCTCAAGAGAATCCCCACAGACTTTCACATGGAGGCCAATTATCTACACTTGCTAAACACCCTGTGACCTAACACTGACTGGATCCCCTGTCCTGGGGCGACATGCATTAAGTCAGGATTCAGCCAATCTTTACCACCAGTTGGAAACTGCCCCTTTTTCCTTTACAAAAGCGCCCTGCTAATTGACAGCACGAGACGGCGCAGGACAAGAGCGGCTGCCATTACTGTTACCATGGTAATTATGTGGCCCTATGTAATGGCCAGCTGGTCGCCTTTTGTTGCTAGTGGCAGCTGAGGCCCCCGCTTCGAAGTGAAAGAAAGACCACATATGTCCCCATTAAACAGTCATTTCCCCACAAAATATCACACCTAAGGGACAGGCGCGGAAAAATACCACATAATGTAGCAGATTGCAATAGATTTGCATGATACGAACAATGAAACTTTATTAAATCAGGTCAGTGCGTACATTAATTACGGAGATAAAAAATTACACTTTTACTCATTAATCTTCTCTTTTTGCTGAAAATAAGATAAATGTTTTTTTCCTTTTGAATACATTTGGATAAAATGCTCACAAGTCCCCCTTTAAATGGCCCTTTAGGGCACTCAAGAATAATTAGGTAGCGCATGATAAGAAAAACAAACTTTATTAAAACCTTTTTTAGATCTACTCTGATCCTTGTAATTAGTGAACTATTAATTGATCCAAAGGATCTTTTTTTAAGGTTGGATTTTTTCCTTCTAACCTCTTGTCATATATGCCATCTTTTTTTTAAAGAAAAAACGTAAGAAAGAGATAAAGAGAAAGGGGAACAAAAATGAAGGAATGAATGAAAGAAAGAAGACAAGGAGAGAGTGAAAATAAAGAAAAAAAAAGTGAGATTTACAGAAATAGGAAGAAAAAGAAAGAAAGAAAACAAAGAGGAAAAAGAGGAAAGCATGTGAAACATTTGCTTTCTTTACACCATTATTCTTGAGAAAGGACAAGAAGAAAGAAAGAAAGCATTACAAGCTCTGCCCAGTACAATGTCATTATATTATTTACCTACAATTATATAACATATAAAAGATGGTGGGAGCGATCATAAGTCTCTGATTTCTTAAACTTGAAGATGTGCTTTCTTTACACCAAATGACTTCAATAAACACCATCTTTGTTCAATGTCACTGTCATGTCAAAGTGACTCTCCAGTTTCCTATCATCCCTTTAAGAAGCTTTGTTTTATATAAGAATTGAGTAACCTGAAGATAAAATTAAAAATCAGTTGGAGTTGTAAAAAAAAAAAAAAAAAGTTGCTATTTATATAGGTAGCAGTTTTCCCGCCTTTTTGCAGTCCTTCCAATGAGAGATGTGCACCTGTTCTCAGCTGACCAATAGGAAACTAGCAACCTCGCCGCACAGAAGCATCACATAGTGCTCTGTAGTCATGGCTGGATTACCCATTAGGCCAACTAGGCAGCCGCCCAGGGGTGCTTCCTGGCTTAAAAAGAAATGTTGCAGTTCATAGACTGGCTACTAGGTGTTAATCACAAGACAGTTACATCAGGAAAGGGAACTTAAACTTACAGAAAAGGCAAAAATGGGCCCGTGGAGGGGCTCCTCCACTTCACTGCCAATGGGCTCCAAAAAGCTAGATACGGTTCTGTCTGTAGTCCATCCATTTATTTTCCTGGTTTCCTGGGCTATATATATATATATATATATATATATATATATATATATATATATATATATATATATATATATATATATATATATATATTATCTGATACTAGCAGTAACAGGAATATGTTGTTCTGTTTTGAAACACTGTTCGTGGTCTATGATTAAGATTATACATAAATACAAAGCAAACCCGGCATAAAATCACCTCAGTAAGTCAATTGTCCACAAAAAAAATTAAAATCAACTCTAAAGTAACAATTTTCTTATTTTTTCCAATTAAAATAATTATGTTTTTCTCTTCTTTTGAGTGCGCTGAATGCAGCTAAATTTGTTGATCTGTCAAACAATTCTGTGCTAATTACTTTAAAAAAAAAGGACAGAACAAAAATAATGATTTACCTGTGGATTGAAATTCTGATAAAAGCCTTATCATCAGAAGGCATTAAAAGCATATGAAATGTAATATAGTATATGAAAGTACTTTTATATGAATTTAGCTACATTAAGTGACATATCTACTAAGCCTTTGAAATCATCTGAGTAAGTACCAGTTCTGTGAAAGAGTAGTGGCTGCAGAAAATAACCTCGCAGCAGAAGCGGTAGTGGCTAATGCAATATTTATGTTTAGTGTAGTTATGGGACCGTCACAAACATAAGGCGCTAATGAAGGCATGCTCAGTGGAGGGGATGGGGATAATTGGATATGATTACAATTGACAACACAACCCTTCCCCTCACTGGCCAGAAGCAGGAAGTTGCATCAATAGATGTAACTACACTTCTCTAGAAATATAAATACCCATCTGACAAACAAAACTTCCACCAATGTATCATGGATTCCTAAAAACTAGCTTTATGACTAATTATTCTTTTAGTCACTCAAGAGTTTTGAAACATATATACAGTATGTTATTTTCATCTTACAGTGGTCGTATAACTGCCTCATCGCACTATAAAGCGATTTTGCTCCTTATTGATGCCTATGTGTCTGTAACCTTTAAAAAAATACATGAAAAATAAAATGTACTGTAAATTGTATTGTCTCAAAATATGTATTTTTTAAATAAAGTGACCAGGGGGTAGAACCTAGCAGGAGCTCGCTATGATGTTAGTAGTGTATGAAATCATCAACATAGGCAGAGCTTATAGCTTTGTAACCAGCTATATCAATGTTAGTATCGCCTATGTGTGAGCTGTCAATAACTCGCCCAGAACAATTGTTAATCATAATAAGTCTGCAATCTTTAACTTTTGCAGCTCAGGCTTTGTCCTTCTACCCCTTTAAGTCGTGCAATAATAATTGCTATTTTTTGTAAACTAAAATGGTAATTTTCAAGTAATCTTGCATAGTAATAATGAAATGTAATAAGCATGTTAATGCACAGATATTGCAATACCCTGCTCTATGAGAAATGATGTTATTCCCCTTGATAAGGATTCATGTTGGTGTGATAAACATTTCTATAATTTCCTTCAAGCACTTGCAAATGTGCTGAGCCCAAGTGCAAGCTGCATCTCAAATCATAAAGGCTTGTTTAATTTTATCAGCTTGTTTACTGCATTTCTCTCCTCTCGTTAAATAATAAGATGCTTGTCAGATGATTGTCCAATTAGTAGCTCTAATGACTCGCTGTAATATGATTACAAAGTCCCATTCCAAAAGTGCCACCCTAATTCCTTAGCAACTGGAGCGTTAATTGTGCAAACAGAGTACTTGTGCTCCCCCAAAAGAAGTTTAGGTGCAGTTAACTCTCTATCTATCTAACTATCTATCTAACTCTCTATCTATCTAACTATCTATCTAACTATCTATCTATCTATCTATCTATCTATCAAGCTATTGCTATTGATCAGTCGCGTCCGACTCTACATGACCCTATGTACGACACATCTTTTGTTCTATTCCTTTGCCAGGACACCACAATGTGTCTGACCTCTATGCTATGATCTGCCCATCTTGGGTCACCCTACATGGTATAGCTCACAACTTCATTGGACGCAAGCCCCTTCACCACGACAAGGTAGAGATCTATATATCAATAAAAGTGGCTGCGAAGACAGTTAGAGAGTGAGATGCCTACACTAAACGGAACTTCTAACTAAAAGTACAACATTTTAGATTTCCCTATTTTCTTGCAAAGCTCCAACAAGGATGCAGAGCATCGCCATCCCAACACAGAGTTATATACGTAATGCACCCTGCAGAGTATGTGTATATATATATATATCCCCTTCTGGATCGCTTCCTTGTTGTGTTGAAGGGGCTTGTGTATCTCAGTGAAGCTGTGAGCTAAACCATGTTGGGTCACCCAAGATGGGCAGGTCATAGCAGAGAGGTCAGACAAATCACTGTCCACTGTAAAAGGAACTGGCAACCCACTCCAGTATCTTTGCCAAGAAAACCATATAAATAAGCACAACCGGAGACATAATGATAGATGTGCTTGGCATGCTGTGGTCCATAGGATCACGGAGAGTCAGACATGAGAGAACAATAATATATAAATATATTTATATATATATATATATATATATATATATATATATATATATAAATATATATATATATATATATATATTTATATATATATATATATATATATATATATATATAGCCAGTGAATCACAAAGAGTTACATAGTTAATGTACCCTGAGGGACTTGGAAAGCATCAAAGCTGCCGAGAGTGAGTTTAATGAAGTTACCATGCTGAACGGGCAGCGTGTTTGAAGGGAGTGCATTATATGCCAGTCATGCTCACTCTTTATGGTGGCCGCCTTTATATGCAGCTGAATTGAGGCAGCCCGGCTCGGGGAGAGAAAGCTTTTATATTCCTGAACAGTAAAACCTTACACCTTCATATGCAGAGCGCGCTCTAAAGCAGTGCTGCTCTGTGCAATTATAGCCGCAGACTGGCTCAAATAAGTTATAGTTATATAATTAAAGGACCTCTGTACTGCTGATATCACAGGATTACATTTGTTTATTTATGAACTGATTTGCTGCAAAACCAGTATGAGAATAAAAATCAATTCAGCTTTAAAACAACTTAGATAACTGCTATTTTAGACATCAGCAGATCTGTTATTTTCCACCTTCTGTAAGGTGTCCATGGGATAGGGGATGATCTGCCCAGCTGGGCTGTCCTGACAGGAGACTTTATCTATTATCCTGATAACAGTCCTTATCTGCCTACTTCCCTGCAGTGCATGCAATCCTACACCGGTCAGAAATAATTTAGGACTCCTTCTGGGTAGATCCTCTCTCACCGCTGAACAACTAGTAGGGAGTCGAAAGAAGCACATCTGTGGAAGCTACATTTCTAAATGAAAAAGTAATATTTCAAAGCTTGATTGAATTTATTTTCTTTAAAAACTGAATTTATTGCTAATCAGTAACTAAAAAATGAATTAAACCTCATTGATTAATGACTACAGTGGCCCTTTAAAGGGACACAGAAGAGCAACTTAAACATGAATACAAACTAATAATTTCTAATAGATATATATTCTTTTAAAATATATATATACAATTTGGCTATAATAAATTGCAGGTGGATCCATATTCATACCGGTTACACTCTGGACAGTTAGAGAAAAGTTTTGTAAATGGGAGGCAAGAGATGAGAGGATTGGGAAGATCAGATTAGAGGTGTAAGAAGAGTGTTTTGCATGGGAGGGAGATGGAGAGAAAAATTGGGAAGGAGAGAGAGTTGGGAAAGAGAGAGAGAGGTGGGAAGGAGAGATAGTGGTGGGAAGGAGAGAGGTGTGCGAAGGAGAGATAGTGCTGGGTAGGAGAGAGGTGTGAGAAGGAGAGAATGGTGGGAAGGAGAGATAGTGCTGGGAAGGAGAGAGGTGTGAGAAGGAGAGAACGGTGGGAAGGAGAGATAGTGCTGGGTAGGAGAGAGGTGTGAGAGGGTGACAATGGTGGGAAGGATAGAACAGTGGGAAGGAGAGATAGTGGTGGGAAGGAGAGAGGTGTGAGAAGGAGAGAACGGTGGGAAGGAGAGATAGTGGTGGGAAGGAGAGAGGTGTGAGAAGGAGAGAACAGTGGGAAGGAGAGATAGTGCTGGGTAGGAGAGAGATGTGAGAAGGAGAGAATGGTGGGAAGGAGAGATAGTGATGGGAAGGAGAGGTGTGAGAAGGAGAGAACGGTGGGAAGGAGAGATAGTGCTGGGTAGGAGAGAGGTGTGAGAAGGTGACAATGGTGGGAAGGATAGAACAGTTGGAAGGAGAGATAGTGGTGGGAAGGAGAGAGGTGTGAGAAGGAGAGAACGGTGGGAAGGAGAGATAGTGGTGGGAAAGAGAGAGGTGTGAGAAGGTGAGAATGGTGGGAAGGAG